>CM060861.1:7434504-7623828 GCA_030737845.1 Acorus calamus | reverse complement strand
ATTCTAATTATTTTTTAAATGGTATAAAAAATAAAATAAGCTCCAATGAATTATCTATACTTATTTATATAAAATAAAATAAATTTAATGAGTTATAACAGCCGGCAATGAGGCCAGAAAAAAAGACTAGTATAAGAGTATCTCCACCAGGATGCAATTCTCCAATTTTGCATCCCGAGGAGGCTCCAACTTGCCTCTGTTTTTTATCTCTAAAATGGAGGGGACTGCACATATGCAACAAATGTCGGTGAAAATGAGGACCCTCCATTTCACTATTCACTTTTCTTAAAAGCCATAAATATCATCTCCCAATGCATACAATCTTTCTTTATTCCATTTGTCATAAATTAAATTATTAACTATATTTAAATTAAGTTTAAATCTATCACTTATTTATTCATAAACATTATAGGGTTAATTGTCCAAATACCCTATAGCCAACCCCTTATTATTCCTATAACCCCACCTTTTCAAAAAAAATTATATACCCTTGCCCCAAACACCTAATTTTTTTTACCCTCACCCTTTTAATTCCCTCAGCCCCACAAAATCGCAATTTTTTCTCTATAAGTGTATATATATATATATGTTTTATGTAACTTGCAGAACACAAAATGTAATATCTATAATATTATCTATAACTTCATTATTATACATGTCATGTAAAAATAACAACTTACAAAACATCAGATAAACATACGTTAATGCATAATATCTGAAAATATTTCATCATAATAAATACATCAAAGAACTTGAATTCATCAAGTGTTTGCATTGTGACCTACATAATGAATCTAATATTGATTAACTTATTACACATTAATTTTAATTAATTATTTCATATTAATTAATTTTATATGTATTACCTGGCATTATAGTAAGTCATGCCATTAAAAATTTTAAAACTTCATAATTTAAAGTAACTCACGTAATAATATTCATAGATTAACCGAAAAAACACAGTGAAATTGAGATACATTAAGCTTAGTTTGATACATGGAACTTAAAATAAAAATATTATATCATTTCATTATCACGACTTTTCCACAAATGTTCAATCAATACATTCCGAAGTGTAAAGTGAGCATTTGTCTTTCATCCTCTTATGTTGAGAAAAAAATAGGTGGAATCGTTCAATTCATTTCCCTCCATCTTTTATCAGCTTACTTGTTTCTTATATTATGAAAATGGAGGAGGAAGTAAATTCAACAATGATTTACTAGAGTACTAGCATTTTCCTATACTTATCATCTTTCTTATTTCCTTTTTTCATGTATTCTACTTTCTTCTTGTTGTTTTTTTTTTTTTGAACGGGTTAAATATATCCTCAATTTAGTTTAATTTTTTTTGTTAAATTTAATATATTATATTATATTAATTATTTATATATATCAAATTTTAAAAAACAAATAAATGATATTAATTTAATCAATTTTATATTTATTTAGATTATTATCATATTAATTAAGTTACTATTTTAAATTAAAATAAAAATTAAAGTACAAATGGAGGGAGTGGGTGGGAGGCCCCCTCCAGTTCTTCAAAATGGAGTTATTATTGGAGATGCTTTATTTTAACGAACACCTCTTTATTAAAGTTGACGTCATCTATAACCCAATTATAACTCGTCCAGCTGCTCACCACGACACACTAAACTGTTCCGCCGTATCACTGCCTCCCACGCGCGCATCGGGTCCGGGTCGGGTCGGGGTGGACCCGGACCCGACCCGTTTGATTGTCGGGTCCTTCAGGTCGGATCCACATCGGACAAATCCGTCATTTAATAAAGAGTGTAATATATTATAAATAAATTTTGATCAGAGCATAGCCGTTGCAATATTTAGTTCAAAAAGAAGACACAAAGTATTTGGGTCGGGTCCATCGGGTCCATAGGATCGGGTCGGGGTGGACCCAGACCCGACCCGTTTTCATTGTCGGGTCGGGTATTTATGCCTTCTATCGGGTCGGGTCCGGGTCGACCCGCGACCCGTTGACATGCCTACCGCATATACCTTTGTAAGGACAAATCCGCCATTTAATAAATATAAAAAAAAAGTCAAGTAGCCGTTGCAGTTCAAAAAAGAGACACACGACCGTTGCAATCTAATATCATACGTTACAACCTTCACTTTCTCATTCAAATCCTTTTGACCCTCTTTTAGATCCCCCCCCCCCCCAAACATAAACACAACTCTACAGAGAGAGAGAGAGAGAGAGCTAAAAATGGTTGCCAGGACTCCACCCACAAAGGAGAAGAGAATCACAGCTGCAATGAACCCTGCCCTCCTCAGAGAAACACTAGTGAAGGTCAATACAAACATCATCTCCTCATCTTCATCTCCATCTCCATCTCCAATGGGTACTTTTTGTTTTTTCTCACTCTCCATTTGGGTTTTGTGTTCTATAAAGGTTGATAAATGCATGTCTCGGCTGCAAGAGCTCCAATACACTGTCTCCGGAGGGACCAAGGTTATCTCCGGCGTGAAACTTAGCCCGAGGAGCACTAGAGGATACATTAAGACCAGCATCCGATGCAAGCAAGAATTTCTCAAGTAAGCTCAAATTTTTTGCTCTGTTTTCATCCAGATTGGGTTTTTTCTATAAAAAAAATATTTATTGTTTTTTTAATACCATTTTATCTCCTAAGGTTCTTTGTTATGCTTCATGTAGGATCAAGAATGGAGGTGCTCAGAAATCTCCGATTGCGAAGTTTCAAGGAGCCATCACAGGTTTATTCACAGTTCTTTTTTCCTTTTTAGTTTACAAGTCATATTGTTGGTGGGGATGTCAGTATGTCACTTTGATGGATTGAAGTTCCCCCAATCCGACCTGACTTTGATTGATTGGATGTTGAATTCGGGTGGTTTTATTTGCACCCCCTTCATTATTTTGCACACACCTTAAATAAAAGGGTGTGCAAGATAGAAGGGATGCAATAAACGAAAACCGAGTGATTCACTTAATTCGATTTGGGTTTAGGATGATGGCTTGGGTTTCAAACTCATGAAATGTTAATCCCCAATCACGACCCAACTTTGATTGATTGGATGGTTGGATTCGGGTGGTTTTATTTGCACCCCTTGTATTATTTATTTTGCACACCCTTTAAATAAAAAGGGTGTGCAAGATACGAGGGATGCAAAAAAACCTGAACCCGAGTGATTCACCTAATTCGATTTGGGTTTAGGATAATAGATTGGTTTCAAACTTATGAAATGTTTTTTTTTTTTTAACGAGAAATGTAAATCACAAATCACATTGTCGTGGTATTATTTTTCTGTGTTTTTCGTGCCTTTTCTTATATTTTCATCTCTATTATCTTGTACACCACCTATTCTTTTTAAAGATTACTACATAGTTTAAATTGTTTTTTTTTAAGAAGAGAGAATTTAAATTGTTTAGAATAACATGGAACCAATTCATATGCGACCCTCCAAACCTGAACCAATGGCTGAACTGCAACTAGAGTTGAATTCAGGTTATGGGCCAGGTTGGGTTGAATTTGGATTCGCCTCTTCAGCATTTGGATTAGGTTCGCAATCCTAGCTATTGGTTACCATATTATTCAATGTGTTTTGGCTCCCATATTGGGATTTTGAGTGAAACAGGCGGCGAGTGGAAGCAGATGTCTCTTCCAGCAATGATAGTAGGAGAAACAGTTGCAGAGATCCTACAAGCAAGCCAATTCACAAAACAAATAATCTCGGCAGCCCCGAAACCGTTGAAGCCCAGAAACAGAGCCATCTCAGGTGACCCGAAGACGCCAATCAACACACACAAAGGCAGGACGAGCCGCGCCATTGAAGGAGACCAAATGCGGACCAAAAGAACAAGAGAGAAGCAATGCCTACTGAAAACAATCCGTTCGGACACCGATTTGCCCACCCGAAGGGGGGCCGCCCGGTCTCGCATCAGCTTCAAATCCTCCCCACCAAACAAGAGAGTGCAGCAGCCATTGACAGAGACACACCATATCGCAAACCGGGTATCCCCCAAACACAGGCCTTGGGCCAAGAAGACCGTGCTCTTCCCGAACCCGCTCTTCCTGAACTCGCCATCGCACCAGAGGTTCTCCAAGACGAGGTCCCCGGTGATTGCAGCCAAGGCGAAGCAGATCCCACACAAGTTTGCCATACGATCGCCGCCCGTGGTTGCTCGAATCCAATCGAATTCAAGGGGGACCATGGCATCGAAGCTGAGGCTTTCGTTCTCGCCTTCGAAGTTTGTGAACCGATTGGCATCCCCATTGAAGGGGAGGCTCTCTTCGGCTCACAAGGGCTGTAATGGCGGTGGGGCGATGAAACAACGGCCGACGTTTACGCCGATCAAGATCTCCAGTAAGAAGTTTAGATGAAGAGGGAGGAACTGTGGATTTCTTGAGCTGGGAATTCTTAGTGTAGCTTGAAATGCAAACACCTCATTGCAGAGGGGGAAAAGGGGAGTTTTTTATTCATTTGTTTGTGTATATGGGAATAAATTATAAAGGCTGTGTTAATGGTTTGATTTCAATTTGATGTTATAGAGATGTCCATGACATGTTTGTGATCTTTCTATACCTGGTACATTGATGTGTATCTCTATTGATCTTCCAAAGTCCTGAATTTATTGATTCTAAAGATGACCCATTTTGAAAAAGAAAAAAAAATTCAAATCAAATATCATTGAAAGTTTCTCCACTGAATGATCCTAAAACCAACACCAATATTAAGTACTAAGTAGCCTATTTGAGCATACCGGATGATCATTTGTGAAGATGATCATACACACACACACACACACACACACATGTTCTGATTCAGTGATGCATGACCGGAGGATGTCCTTTAAGCCCCACGTTCGAATAGCGACATTCCAAGATAAATAATTATTCCAATATTTATTTGGTTGTGTTTAGTTAAAAACATAATAATAATTCTATTGCTGTTAGTTTTTTTTTTCTTTTTTTCAAAACTGATAGATCAAAGTTATCTCGATTGTATTAAATCGTATAACTTTGAGCCGAAATAGATCAAGAGTAAGGGAAGACAGAAAATACAAAGATAGGAGCAAAACGAGCTTGCAATGAATGAATAGAAGAGTCATCTATTCAGTCCGTTCACGTGCTCCGTGCGCCCTACACGGGATAAGTTTTGAACAAAAGATGAATAAGACATTTATAAAAAGTAGAAAAATGACTTGGCATGTAAACCCTCTCATTTCTAAGATGTGATGACAGATGATTTGACATGTAAACCTTCCTTGTACCAGTATAATAAAATAGATGGAATAACACATTTTCAAAAGAAACCTAGAATATCAATTCCAGCTTATTTCCACTTAGTCTGGCGTAGTTATATTATACTCACCTGAAAATGCCTGGCCTGGTGATCACATGCAGTGGATGGTTGCAAAGATGATAACAATATTTGCATGTATGGCAGACTGAGTATGGTGTACGACTTTAGAAGGGGGAAAAAATGCACATCTATTGTAACGTTCCATGAACCCTCTTAAAATAGCTTATGGTACATACTCTTTCTCCAAAGTAATAACAGCCCCAATTTTTGCTCCTCAAATCTAAAGAATGCTAAAAGGGCATTCACCATGGACAAGACAGCAGACACGCATGCACTTGCAAAGCTGAACTCCAACAAAGACTGTAAACACAATAATTTATTCATGAAGTCTCCACCAAAGTGGGAACTGCTCGACATCTACAATCGTCTCATTTGCTGATGTATATAAATTTTTACATGTAAAATGTGATGCTCACTTGCTTAACAAGGACAGTAAAGCTGAACCTCAAATGTGTATTTTGAGCCAATGTAAGCGGAAATATGTCATACCTCATAACTTTTATACCATGGAAATGGTACTATATTTCTGTGTACTAGAAAAGCTCCATCAACTGCTGGACAACATCTGCAATCATAGAATTTATAAGGGATCATACTTGAATGCTTATAACCATATTATAAGGAAAATAGTTTCTATTGATGCTACCTTGAAGAATAGATGGCGTAGTTTTGAACTCCCGATACATATTATGGTGCAAGGCAAGATCAAAATTCAAGCACTTGGCAGCAAGGAATGCAGCTCCAGCAGCAATGTGATGGGGCTTAAACTGAAGCCAAAGTGAAGTTCGTAGCCTGCAGAAAAAAGGAACACAATTTTAACTCCTCGAAAGTAATAAACAATGGTGACAAACAATCTAATGAATGGAAATATTGATGGGCCGATATACCAACCGTCCACAAAAGCAGTACACATCTGAATGATATATAAAGTCTTACATGATATTTCCAATCAAAGAAATCTATGCAAGACAATGAAAACTAATATAAAGTCAGAAAGAATATATATTTCAAATAGTAAAGCAAGAACTATCCCTACATTTATCTTACCAACTAATGAAGCTTGCATCCAGGGTAGATATTTTCCTTACAACTTTCTGCAGAAAAGCTGGACTGGTGCTAAAGTCTACAGTGACATGTTATGCCTTTGGAAACATAACTCCAGGACCATATTCCGCTCCATATGCATTCCCCAATCCAATGATCAATATTTCATTGAATCATTAACGGGAAATCCTAGTAGAATAAAAAAAAATGGGAACAGAACAAGAAACTTTTGATACCGTTAGGACGTGCAGCTGAACATAGCATTTGCACATAAAAAATGTCATCTTGGGTCAAGAAAAGCGTCTTCTTCATACACATGCTTTGTGGAAGTCATGCACATGCATGGAATAAAAAGGTCCAACAAGGATTCCCAGGACCAAAAGGTCAAGTGATGCACTCACTTCATGGGTATAGGAATGTAGCAAAGGAAAGATAATGATAAAATTGTTTGGTATGGATGGTGTGTATTGGAAAAGTACAAGGTAAAGCAGAGCAGTAAAGAAATGGTGACTATCAAGTCTTTTGTCAGTTGGCAACAGAGTGAAGTATTGTTCAAATAACCATATATTAAGTATTTCATTAGTAATCTTAGAAATATAATATATATGTCCAAGAGTTCTCTGAGAATTTAAATTCCTAAAAATTTAAACATACGATTATTAGTGTAAAAAAAAATTTATGCATTAAAAACTCAATGTATGAAAGATGCAATGGAATATGACCACAAATCCACTGATATTAACTCACACGGCATGCATGACTTTGCACAAACTCTTGTAAGTGCTCATTCATGTGTGACTATATTATATCCAACAGAGAAGTAAAACTAGACACATATATTTTTCTAAACAAAGTGCCAAAAGTGCCATAAAAATGACATCAATTATCAACAAAAATAGCAAAATACTCTAATTTTTTTTATAAAAGAAATTCCGTTATTAGATAGTGATATTAAAAAGATGAAGGGAAAAAACCTGTAAAAGAGATCAAGTTTCTAAGATTATCCAAAATTAAGATTTGGAACTCAAAGGAAACAGAGTAGAACAGAGCAAGTGTTCAAAAGTAACAAAGGCCTTGTCAATGAATAATTTAAACAAGAGAGGAAGTAGCAGAATAAATTTCTCAATATGACATCCAAAAAAACAAAAATGGATAAAAAAAAACCGAAAGCAACAAAACTGGATCTGAGGAAAGTGTACGATCTATAGTCCATTGCCATATTCGCTAAGCAAACTAGTGGTCATGGAATTGTTCAGTCAATTTATCACACATTAGTTCAACTTCAGAGATAAAAAGATGCTTTCCATGTAACAGCAAATTAATTCTCCAGCTAAGAAATGAAACAAGTGAGCATCATGAAGATCCTGCAATTTATGACACACCAAAATCACTATAATGCACCGGTAAAGACTTTAGTGAATAATTACCCTTGCAACAGAAGGTAACAGAATCGATACAAGTGTTTTCCCTTCAGACATATATGCTCTTTGAACAGCTGAGTACCAGAAGAAACATCAATCAACCGTCTGTAAATTATGATCCACTGCTACCCAAAATTATTAAGGCAAAATTTTGTTTAAATGTTATTTTACAAAATCTTGTGAGCTTCAAAATATCTGAAATATATCCCATTCTATACTCTGGGTATGAAATATAGAAAACTTTTTAAGTATGGTATAAAGGCAACTTCCACATTCTTTTGCTTCTTATATATTTCAATATTTGCATACAAAAGAAATACATCAGCCATCACAAAAACACCAAAAGATCAGTTTTTCTAAATTTTCATGAATGATAATCCTTTTACCTAAGCAAAGGAAATTCCAATATTTTTATTTATATATAAAAAATAAATCAGAGAGTGGAGAAATATAATAATAACAAACTTACAAGTTGACCAAGCAATTTTAATTTTCTTTAAACTGAATAAATAAAACTTCCACAAGAAGAAGCCAGACCTTAGACTGTGTTATGAAGACATCATTTCAACTGGGACTATAACCAGAAAGCTTATACCACAAGTATGTGTACTGGCAAAATGAATAAATAGCAGTCATTTCCTCCTTAATATAAAGCAAGTGAAAAACGTAAGCTATTTGTTGAAGGCTTGTAGTAGACTTGATCAATTAAGTTCATTGGATTTTTTTTCTAAAGGAATTAAGTTCATAGGTTGACAAAGAAAAAAAATACGGTTTATTTGCATAAAGCCCTTAAGAACCCTATTTTGCCAAAATAGTGAAAATACCCCTTTAAAACCCTATTCCTAGCAATACCCATGAAAAGGGTTTAAGTTATGCAAGAATACTCTTTTGAGGGGCATTCCATACACAATTTAAAATATACATTTGTTATAACAGAAAAGCATTTGTGCACAACTTAAACCCTTTTGACGAGTATTGCTAGGAATATGATTTCAATGTGGTTAATTTGACAAATTTGGGTTTTTTTGGGTATTTATGCAAATAATTGAATTAATGTATATATATGAACTTTCTAAAAATGAACATAAGCGCCAGACACACAAAATCCAATTCTATTTAGAGTAACTAGATTAAAATTAGCATGTTATATAAAAGCAGGTACAAGCTCATAAGGTAGAAACTATATATATTAATTTTGCATCTAGACGTAAAAATACGGTGTATATCAAAGTTCAAACTAGGCAACAATAGTCATTGGGTTTTTCCCTTAAAATATTCAAATATTATCCAGTATCATGTGAATATGGTTTTAAAGTTGAAAAGCATTTATCATCATGACCCTAAAAAAAAAGAAATTACACGAGCATCAAATAAAACAAAAATAGATTTAAAATGTGCTTGCAACAAATGTGATAATACCTTTTTTAAAAAAAAACTAATAAAGTAATACTACTGTCATTACAGTAATTAATACATTATGGTAATTAATCCTTCCGTGACAATGGTTGGACATAAAAGCATTTGGAAAATGTTTTCACGCTTTTCTTGGCATTTTTTGCGAAACACTTTTGGGAATATCAACGTGATTCAGTATTTCAACAAACGGAAATGTATGACAAGAATTGGGAAAAAGCTGGGCAGCTATAGGAAGTAAGTCATGTTTTGAATGGGTAAAGGAACGAAGAGCTACTGACCCAATGCTTTAAAAGCACAAGCATCTCCACTTCAAAGATCCACAAGTCCGACTTAATCTCTACCTTCTAATTGGTGTCAGATATAACTGCACTAATCAAATGATTCAACTAAATGAAAAATAGTGCTACCCATATGGAAGCTTTTTGGAATTACAAGATGTGAGGCACGAATGGAGGTAGAAGCATCAACACAATGATTTGTTGCATGCAGCCAATTTCAACAATAAAAAATTGGTCAAGGACATTTAAAAGGAGGGGTACATTAAACTTCCGCATGTCCACATTAAGTCTGTTACACTGTTGGAGTGACTGATAAGAAAAAATTGCATGAAACAGCAGCCAAGCGCAAGTCCATATATGTAAAGTTCAGATGCAGTGATGAAAATTAACCACAAATGTTTCCAGCTGGTGTTCATAGGGTAAATAAGTAACAATTGAAAAAAAAATGCCAAGACATATGACTTGATATGGATATACACAACGAGCATAATCCCTAATAAAAATAACTCAATAAAACAAATAATGTAGAATCACACAAAAGAGCAAAGGATCAATTTGAAGTTCATCATAAAACTTTCGATATACAAAAAATCCCACACAAAAAAATAGTATCCAAAATATTTCAACCACATGTAAATAATAAAACGTATCCACCACAAAACATACTAATAAAGTAATAATGACATGCAAGAATCGGCAAGCCTTATTCCATCTATTTGCATTTGGATTTACACATGAAATGTGATTCATCATCATTTAAGATAACTATTTACTTCCAGTGCTCAATGCGACATCGATTTGTGGAAATCCTTGAAGACCCGTTGGTCCACGATGGAGCGGTCTTTCATGTCTTGACCAAGATCAATTAATGTATATGGAAATCTATGTTTTCAATATGCAATTTAGGCTCATGTAACGAGAACATTTTAAGCATATTATGCTTCTATATATCTGAAACTCTATACACAGACTGCATGACATTAACAAATCTTCGTCTATGGGATCTGACATCCAACAAGCTTCTTGAGCAAATGATAGGCTAACATCTTATTTTTCAAAGAGCATTGCTGAGTTAACAGGATCACACAGATTTCCAACACAGGTGATCAATGATACTATCACAACCATCCAATCAACTTCACTTGAAATGAGTTTGTTTCATGTTTGTTTAGCAATTTGCTTTTAAATCTATTTGATATACTTCTAGAAGACCTCAGATTGACAGAGAGATTTTAAATTTTTGCATAGAGGTCATGAATCCCTTGATCTCGTAAACCACATATATGTATGAATAAATAGGGTTTCATTGGCTGTTGGTATAATGTTTAGCATCAATAAAACTATCTAAAATTTATTAAACTGTGTATAAAAAAAAAGATCATGCATGAAGTTACGGTTAGCAGCAGAGACGGAAAATGGAACAACTGCATCATATGTTTAAAACCAATATATGATAATGCTAGATATTGCAAAGCCCTCCATCAGATTTCACACAATTCAGAGACAAAAGGTGAATGGTCTTAATCTAAATGAAGCCTCCAGCCTATCTAACGTACTCTAAAGATGAATGGTCTTTCCTTTCACCTAATGCATTAATGTTTTTAAGAATTTTCAGGAAATAAGCAAACTACAATACTCACAAATGTCATTGTGCTTGTGCACTATTTAGAAAAGCCATAAGAAGCGTATTATTGCAAATGAAAGCTAAATAGAATGACTTTTTGAGAGAAATCTTCATTAGTTGAGATGAGTCAAAGTTTCAAGGATTAAGTTTAAATATATATAATAATATATATAGAAGGACAAGATTCTTTTGGTAAATGAATCCTGGTATCCTAGTGAAACCTGCTGATTTCCTTGAGGGCCAGGCTATACAGTCAGTGTGTACAGGACTGATCCTTGACCCTGTCCATTAAAAATAATACTATATTAATTTAACCTTTTTTTTCTTAATTAGATGTGTGAAACACCACCATTTTTTTATATATTGGAGCCACCACTTTTTATAAATATTGGAGTACAGCGGGGAATGTTAAACATAATAATATAGAAGCATTAATATTGTTGATGCATATCACACACACACACACTGTCTTATTTATACCCCAATTTTATATGTGGTAACCTTATGGGTGTAAATCTATGTGACTGTGTAGTGTAAATGTACTTAAAGGGCCCATGTCTTGTGATAATGATGAGGTATTCATTACTCAACTCTCCCCATGTTACATGGTGTTAGAGCTAGGATTAGGCTTTCACCCTTCCCTAGGCAACTTTTTTTTAGATTAGTGGTTTGTTGTATCATGCTGAGAGCCTCCATTGTCATCTGATTAGAGAATCGCTGTGAGATCAACCTTCTTGAACCTCCTGGAACATCATCTCTCAGCTTCTACAACTCTTTTTCCTCATTGCTAGAACCTCCTACTGCCCTGAAACCTCTCTTCGAGTTAGAATTACTTTCCATTGGAAGGTGAATAATATATTTGGCAAGGTTTCCAACTGACCACCTCTATTTTTGGCAAGATAGCATACATCTTTTGAAGCCCCTGAAGGTACGAGAATCTAAGTGCCCCAAACCCTCGAACTTTCCGAGATTCTAGCCACTGCTATAGTGCCAGTACATTGCCTGTTAGAATGCCCATTAGAGTGTCAGAAGCTCTCTCACATACATCAGGTCTCTCTATGATCTCTTCTCTGGCCCTCCACAATGAATAAATTTGCAACACCCCTTAGTTACACCTTAGTTTCATGACTGCTTCTGCATGAGACAGATTTTCACCGTGCCTCTTGGAATAAAAAATAAGTGGAAACATCCCTTGGTTACACCAAGCATGAACCACATTTTAGGCATCCTCAGTGACCCATCAGCTCCCTCAAATCATAGCTCAGGCATCATTTGGTTATCTCCAGCCGGATGGTCCAACATATAGCGAAACAGAAAAAAATAAGATTATATCCCTTTCAAAAACCAAAATGAATTAAAAGGCCATAAAGTGCATTCTCTTGGAATTTGTTAAACCAAAAAAGTCTTTGATAGATCATGAATGAGATAAGTAGAATTGGCTTGCACTTAATAAAAAATACTACAGAGAAAAGACCATAGATATATCGAATTACATAACAGAAAAGCTTACCCTTCACTAACCAAGCTGAATGCCATATTCAGTAAAGCAGTCTGTGAGAGCCCTAACTTTTTTAGAACAGAAGTAAGTGGATCGTATGGATGCTGCACATCTAGCTCAAAATTTAAGGTCATCAATATCATCTGTTCAGCCTCGAGGACCCGTTCTTTGTATTGTTTGAGCCAATCCTGTCAAATAACAAACAAGTGTTTCAAAAAACATGTACAAGCATACTGTTTCTTATCTTTTTCAACTTAACGTTTGTAGTTTAACATGTGACATGCATCTCAAGAGAACATAAGAATGACCAAAAAGGACTACATGAACACAATTGCATCAAGTAATGAGAAACCTCAAGATGCTGATGGAAACAAAAGTTAAACACCAATGCCATATCAATTAGCATGTCCAGCCCCTGTTTGGGTAACGGGTTAAGCGAGAATAAGGGTGGTATAAGAATGGATAGGGAAAATGGCGGTTTGTTTGTAGAGTATAACTTGGTATTACTAAGCCAGTTTAAACGAGTATAAGAGAGTATAACAATTCTAAGTAACCCTTAGGATAAACTATACTCAGTTTATCTATTCTCATGGGTCCACATGTCAAATCAGCTTTTTACATCTTATCACATCAAATCACCTATCAACACTTCTTATACATCAAAGGGTCCATATGTCAAATCAACTTTTTTACACTTTATTTATATTTTATTCTTTATAACCAAATAACTCAACCTTTATTCTTACGTTTTCCAATGAGAATATAAAAAAAATACAACCAAACAGAAAATCTCTTATGCCTTTAGAATTGTTATCTATACTGGCATAATTATCTATCCAAAAAAACTCAATTCATCAATCCAAACGGAGGCTTAGAGTTAAATATTAAACTTTGGACACATTAATACCTATGAGCACGGTTCCAAATATTTTGATGTTGAAATAGTCACACTAGTCAACTGTGCTATAAAATCTTCAACCACATGTGGTAGTCCCCCAATATAATTTCATCAGGACAATTGTATGATGACTAAAATGATCAATCAATCAGAAGATAGACTCACAACAGGGAGCAAATAAGAGAAGAAGGTGAAATCCTGCTTGTGGCAAAGTTCACAGGATGCTTTGAGCACATCATCCAGAGGGCATGGTGTCTCCTCTGACTTTGCTGCAAGAAACAAAGCTGCTGTTGCGATCAACTGCACAAACACAGATGGATTAGTACAATCTCAATCAGGAAAAGCCCACGGCTGATTTTTTCAACTCCAAAACAAAAACAAAAAAAAAAGCGAGACCATGTCAAAAAGGAGAAAGAACATATGTGGAAAATATTTGGATGGCTATCATGGCCTCTCTTCATGCTTGGGTATCGAGGTCACTAGGCTAAGAGATGGTTTCATCCATCATGGATTGATAGGGACTAATTGGAAGAGGGCAATCAACTTTTCTATGA
This sequence comes from Acorus calamus, assembly GCA_030737845.1. Classification (NCBI taxonomy): domain Eukaryota; kingdom Viridiplantae; phylum Streptophyta; class Magnoliopsida; order Acorales; family Acoraceae; genus Acorus; species Acorus calamus. The sequence continues at coordinate 7,609,759 of CM060861.1, read as the reverse complement.
GGGTGAGGTGGTGTTTTTTTTTTCTGAAGAATGGTGCCCTAAGGATTTGATCCCTTGACCTCCTTTATGAGAGGGGGGTGCAAACTTTTCCAAAGCTCAGTTCGCTGCGAGGGTGAAGTGGTTGGTTACCTTTGAGTTTCATCCTTTTTTTTTACCTTTCATATTTGGAGATCTGTCATCTCTATTTGTTCGAGGGGCATCATTTTGATATGAAATGCTCCGATCTTTGGTTCAAAAAAAAAAACACCCACACAAGAAAAAAAACAGAACCGGGTTGGAAATGGAAGTAACTATTACAATCCAAAATAAATAGTATCCAACCCGGAAAAAAAAAATGAAAACACCCAAGAACTAAAAAAATAAAGAGGATGCCAAATTCAGTACACTGATTTAGTCATAACATTACCCAGATCCCAATAACTCCACAAAATAGAAAACCAATTACAGGAAGAAAAAAAACAAGGTATGCTGAACTCACAAATCTATCATGATTAGCATGAGATCTGCGGAAGAAGAAACGGTGGCAAAGAACCATCGCCGTCCCGATCGTAGTCTGCGGCCTGCATCACACCCCCCCCCCCCCCCCAAAAAAAAAAAAAAAGAAACAAATAAAAAAATGAACAATGCATCAGAAAACCATATTAAACAAACAAAAAAGGCGCGATCTTTACAGTTGAAGACGGAGACCCAGATTCTGGAGGAAGGCGCAGTAGGAGTAGCGCAGCTGCGTCTCCCTCATTGAGTCGATCCCGTCCCTCCTCGACGGCGAGCACCGCTCAATCTCGTCCCTCGACATGAACACCACGTCGCCGCCGTCGCCGTGGACGATGACGCCATCCGATCCCGCCCGGCGTCCGTCCCCGCCGCTGGTCGACGGCCCATTCCCGGCGGCATAGACGGGCTGCCGATGCTGCCACCGCAGCTGGTCCCTCCAATGAGTCTCTTCCCAGGGGGCATAGACGGGCTGCCGATGCTGCTGCTGCCGCCGCCTCTTCAAGGGAGGACCTTCGGCGGCATCAAAAGCGGTGTGGTCGAAGCCGAGATGATGCTTTCTCGAGAGATCACCGTTGGTGGTGGTGGTGGTGGTGGCAGCGGCGGCGGCGGTTCGATCGGAGGGTCTGTAATGGATGCGACGGCAGCTGGCGCCGCCGATGGAGCGGAGTTGTCATGGTGGGGGAATGGATGAGGACGAGAGAAGGACATGATCGGTTGTCGAGATTGACGAAATTTTGGAGGTGAAAAACCTAGAAAGAAAGGGAAATCTGAGTCTTTAAAAATGCAATTCTCGTTTTCGGTGAAGACGACGATATGATAATAAATATCGATGGATAACGATCCTGTATTCGAATCGTATTCGGCCTTCCTTAATTTCTTGGGATAAATGCAAATATCCCCCTGAATTTGGGCGAATATCCATATCCACCCCTCAATTTACTCAATCAACATCCATATAATCCCCTGTATTTTACTTTAGTTGTATGCTTAAACCTCCTGAGTTACTTTTCCGTCAAAAGTTAACGGATACGCTTAGAATGTTCTTTAGTGTTAATTTTTATAAGCATCGGTGTTATAAGAAAAAAGATTTATGTAGAACGGCCCAGTGGGTGCATCTTGTTAAGTGAAAAGTTGTTTGGTGGTCTTGGTGTTCTAAACCTTGAAGACATGAATAAAACACTCCTAGTAAAATTGAAGTAGAGATGGGCCATAAATAATTCTATTATATGGTGCACTGTGGTGGAGGCGCGATATTGTTGCGCAATTTTGTTGATGCTCCTCATCCATCTCAGATATGGGCAGGTATTCTAAATGCTACTGCTAGATTTGGTGATGCTCTGTGATAGAATATGGGCAATGGCAGTCGAGTGCGCTTTTGGTGAGATGTTTGGGTGGGAGACTCTTCATTCGTGGAGAGATCCCCCCCCCCCCCTTTTCGAGTTGGCAGCAAACATGGAGGGCACCAATGATCAGTTTTGGGTGTTCGGACTGGATGAAGGGCATTGGAGTGTCTGGTTCAGGCGAATACTAAACAAGGAGGAGGTGGAGCTACTCCTGACTCTACATCGCGAGACACAGGTGATGATCCTAGCTGCGGTGAGGAGTGATGTAGCTATCTGGCTCATGTATCCCTCAATTTTCTCAATGCGGAGTTGCTACACATGGCGGCGACGACATATCCTGCAAAATGAGATGATTGCAGGAAAATTCGAGAGATTTAGCAGTCCAAGATCCCCATGAAAGTAAAAATTTCTTGTGGTTAATGTATCAAAGGAAACTACTTACAAAAGTCTGTTGTGCAAAATGGACTCCTAAAGAGGACAGTACTTGCCCAATGTCAATGTGTGGGGGGAGGAATGGAGAAAATAGACCATAACATGCTTGAATGCCCGTCAGTTACTTAGATCTGATCCCGTCTGACGAGGGCCACAGATATGGTGGCAAATCTTGATTCCAAGACGACTTATGGAGGGCGAGTACGAGGCTATGTTTGCGAAAGATAAGAGTGCAGCAACAAAGATATCACAGCTTTTAATACCCGCGGTGACTTAGGTGTTTTGGTTAGCTCGCAATCATTTGGTTTTAGAGGGACTCTGGCGAAAATATTTGGGAGTCATTTGTAAATTTTATTAGTGTGGGGTATCTTTTGCACTGGTACATTGATTTCTTTTCAAATATGTCCTTCATCACAATCAAACACAAAATCACTTTTGTTGGTATAATATCTACCCCGAAAAGTTTTATTAAGCCAAACGGGAGATTACATAATCACGCGATTCACGCGACATCAAATGATGGATCTTGATGGTCTAGTATTTTTTTTTGTTTTTCACAAGAAAAAAGTTACCCTGCCCAGGTATTTTTTTTATAAAAAAATGGATTTATTAGTTTTAAGTATCTGTAAACATATTTGTTTAGGGATCGATTCCTCACTTCTTCACACTTTGATTTTAGTCCCCAGATTTAAAGGATATGTTTCTTTTTAGTCCCTCACAGGGACTAAAAAAATTAAATACTTTATGGATAGGTCCCTCCCAGGGACTAAAACTATAACTTTGGGGACTAAAAACAAAATATAAAAAAATTAGGGATCAATTACTAAATCCTAAGGTTTATAAGAACTTAAAAATAAAAATCCTTAAAATTTTTATATATTTTAATAAATTACATGAATATATTTATAAAAAAAAGTAGATAAGTTAGAATTCTTTTCACAAATCAAATATCACACACATGTTAATATTCAATCTCAAATATGATTTTAAAACAAATACCGATTATTTATCAGATAATTAACATTTCTAAATTTATACACTAGTTAAGGTGACTGATAATTCACATTTCTAAATTTATAATATAGAAATTTATATGATAATTACAGTTATAACAGATAAAATTTTAAATTATCAGAGGGAGGAGAATTAAAATAAAGATTCTAAGATTTTATACACACACACACACACACACACACACACACGAGCGATTAGGTGCGGCAAACGGCGGGTGCAGCCGCGACGTGTGCTGTTCGATCACGGGTTCATCGCATTGACGGTCGATGTGAATCGCACCCGACCGTCCGATACGATGGACCCGTGATCAACGGCCCGTGATCGCTGCTGCACCCGCCGTTCGCCGCACGTAATCACCCCCTCAATATATATAGAAATCACACAGATAATACAATCGCTTTAAAATTTAAGAATCTCAACATTTCAATATTGCATCCAAAGTCCAAACAGACCCTCCTAAAAAAAAACTGCACTTATGTCTCAACATACGACTGTGAAGTGAAACTCAAACAGTGAAATTCGTACAGAACTTTCATTAACTATACAACATTTCAACTGATGTTCAATGAGTTTCAGAATCACTTCAAATACCATACAATAATATCAAAACATCAGTGTTTAGTCGGACTTGTGAAGGTTGTGGAGAATATACAAAGAAGCGGATGACAAGAAGATACAAATGGAATAGCTAAGGAGGTCCAGGCCCGTGGTGATTGCGACCATTTTGCTCCTCTCAAACATTTTCACTAAAAGAATCATGACAATAACATGTCCCACCTTCGTCTTCAGTTCATCGAGCGAGCTTATTTTCATCCATCTTGGTCTCTCCTGCAAGTTATGAAGAAGCATACTTCAGGTTGCAATCACAAATCACAACAATGTCACATAAATTCCAAATCAGATGAGTTTGGCTGTACATGGTCTACAGAACCATGAGTTTGAAATGGTCTACAGAACCATGAGTTTGAAATTGTCCAAAACAATTTATGGCCACTAACCGGAATGAAATCTCTTATAATTCATATTTCGTGTTTGTTTATGAATGACAATTAAAAGACTACCTAACAAAGGTAACGTTAGGAAACGAGTTTGGAAATAGCTTTCCAAGAAGCGTGCTTTTGTTAGATTATTGAAAAGTTTTTTTTTATTATTTATAACTAGTAAAAGTTATTTTCACTTTATTTAAAACTGGGACCGTTGGTGATGATTGAATACGAGTTTGTATTATATATGATTCCTATAAAAGCAGTCTCTCCATAAGTTAACTTAACCCGTTTCCAAACACCGTCATATGATCAAATGATATATATGCCCCAAGTACACAAGTATACCAATAAGAAAAATGAAAAATAGGGAAGAAACATTATCATTAAGTTTGAGAGAAGAATCATAGAATAAATTTTAAAAAAAAAATGAAATATATATACAACAATGGGAAATCAGAAAGTAAAAGCCTAATAACAGAAAGATGATGTCAAAATGATACTACAAACTTAAAACTTGAAAATAAAGAGCACCACTACCATTAACTGGGATTCAATTAAAATCCACATTCTCCAGTAGAAAAATGCAACTAATGAGATTTCAGCTTGAGGATTCCAATTCAAACAAACTCTTTTCCATGATTTTGTGGAATATGGCAAAAGTTAACTATATCTCCAAGAAAATGCAGAACTGGCATGACAATCTTGGATTGATGTAAGATTGCAATTACCTTCAGAGCAAACATTCCAAATAAGGAAGACCCCTTTAGAGAACGATCCAGGTGTGAAGGTACATCAGGTTGCACGTTACTAATAAATAATCCATATAACCCCATGCCAAATATCAACATGACAGTTCCAGCAAGATAAACATCTGCAAATGAAAGAAAGTTAAACGCAGTTGTAATATGAATGAAAACTACTGTAGCAAATTTTCCACAGATAGTAGTAGTTACCGTTACTTGCATTCCAAACACTAAAATTTGATAATAAATGGAATTACAAAACTTTGATGATGTTTATAAACCACATTAGTAATGAACATGTCACAGAACAGATAAATCTTCAAGTTGTTGGATTCTTTTAGGAAGATTTCAGCACTCAAAGCATTCCCGGCTTACAAGTACAATCCTCTCTTCTCCACTTAGAGTTGTTCATTTCCTGAAGAGTTTTGACTTTTTCTTTGAAGATCTTTGGTCATTTAGGCAATGAACATGTCACCGAACAGATATCTTTGAGGAGTTGGATTTTTAAAGATGACTCTAGCACTCAAATCAATCCTTTACAAGGTCCTCTGTTCTCCACTGAGAGGTGTTCATATCCTGAAGAGTTTTGGGTTTTTGACTTTTTCCTATCAAAGATCTACTGGAAACAACAAAAGGACAGCTAAAAAAGATGAACACAATACAGTGTTCTCAAAAGAGACAGGCAATAATCAGATTGATGAATAAAGAAAGGGACCAAAGAGGGATAGAGGTTCACTAGTTTATCTCTCCTTCTCCATCATCCCTATCTTTTCATCTCCGATACTAACTCCTCTCAGTTATCTTGTAAATTCACTCATCTCTTCTTATTTCAGGTTTATTATATGGAAATGTTCCCTTCTACTTCTGTTAACGCCTAATAACTTCTGCTTCTTTTTCCTTGTTTTTATAGTCCAAATGTGATATGATGTTCAGTTTTATAAACTTGTATAAGTAAGCATAGGAGTTAGTAAAGACTGTTCCTCACAATTTATTTGTAAATGGATCAAAGAGTCTCATGAATTTATTTATATGATCTGTGCCCAACAGATTTATTTATAAGTGGATTCAGGAGTATAAATGATGAGAATTTGTATAAAGCCTCACCAATAGCTTCAACCAAACGGAGAACCATTTGTCCAGTATGTATCCCTTTGACGCAACTTGTCCAATAGATTTTGTAGGCATCGACAATGTAAACACAACCCTATTCAGGAAAAAAAAAACACAAAACCGCACCAAATCAGCATCATTTAGGGGAAATGGATAACTAGTTAACTACCACAATACTTTACGACAATTTTTTTTTACTTTTTGAAACAACACTTTCAACATGTTAAGGCTACTAAGTACTAAAATCCATTAAAAAAACACACGATACTGATGAATAGACAGTACTCAGTGCGATGCAATAATAAAAGGCTTTGCAGAAATTATCAAATGGAAATAAATCCAAGTACAATAATGAAATGACGGTTTAAAAGGAAAAAATTCTTTGAGGAATAATCTGACCTAGGCAGCCAATATATCATAGAGAAAAATAAAATTTGGACTTAAAAGAAGAGATCTGGTAGCCATTTAATATTTGAATTGGCTAGCCGGGATTACATGATTTCCTATTAGAGAGTAACCCCTTCAAACCACAATGACATATAATATTTTACATGGATAATAACCTGACATTAACCACGGAAAATCTACTTAGAGATCATGAAATAAAACTTACATTCAGAAAACACACCAAGGAACCAGCCAAGGAACCCCCAACTGCCAGAAGTGCCAAGAAGCGGAAGTCAAAAATTACCTATCCAGAAGAAGAGCAAGAACGATGGGTTTAATACATAAGATTTTGCTAAAGCACATGTGAAAGGGACAGATATACATCGTTTTGCTACAAAATAAACTATTATAGAGAAACATAGATCGGAAAATTACAAAGTAGATTAGCCGACTTTTACTGACCCCAAACTTCATTGTGCTTTATAATTATAGGTTGAAATTTTACAAAGCAGATTAAAGCACTGATCATGTTATTAATATTAATCAAGATACAGTTACAAATGCACTTAACATATGCATCAAACACAAGTTGGCATTTATCCCTGTAAAAAAGCACTAATACAGATTCTCCAGTCCTTACAATGATCATCCAATTTGCTACATGTCTCCTCCGCCTCAGGAAGACTTGGATCTGTTCCATGATCCATATCCATGTTTTTCCCACTCCCATTGCACACATCCAAACCAGATCACTACACATGGGTGCAAAACATAGGAAATTTGTATAAAAATTATTTTCAAGGGTTCATCGGAAAATGAGGACCTTTTTTTATGAAAGGAGTAAGCCATAAAGTTGCTCTCTATCGATAACAGTGATATACGATTAATAAAGGAGTTAAGTGTCAGATAAGGTCGAGCAAAGGATGATAGAGAAGTTTTTCCTTTTCTTTTTTAGGTGGGCTGCAGACAGACTTGCCCGCCGTGCAGGAAGTTTTCCAGTTATAAATAGTAAAAACAAAGATATAAAAAAAACAACCTTTGGTGCAGATTTGCTGATCTTAAGCTTCCTTGATTGTTCTCATTTTTAACTCTGTCCTTCATAATTTGTGAGGACATCCATCTCAACAATAACCCATATATTTTTGTAAAACTTCATTGCGACCATTAAATTGTTAAATCTTACTGATCAGAAATTTAGATAAACATTTCCATTGGTCTAAAACTCTAGTACATGAGGAAATAAATTGATTTATAACATTTTTTCTGGAAATACATTTAACATACTTCTTTTTAAAGATTATTACACACAATGGCACACATGAGGCTCCATAATATCATTTCATGGAAAAACCTTTCCACCACTTCACTGTCCATGCCATATCTTCTGCGGCACTGTTAAACTGGATGCCTTGAGGTTCTCCCAGCAAGCAATCCAGCTCCACCAACCCTTCATCCACCAATTTCTCTTGAGCCTGGACACACACCTAAGATTCGACACGCTGACCTAATGGCTTCCATATTCCCCCCACAGGCCCTCCACCACCCAAATTTGTCATTGTCAATAATCCATGCCTATTACCCTCTAAACAGAATAAAAAAACATATGTCAAACACCGACACACCACATCAATGCTCTCAACAAGAGAGTTTAAAACATGACCCAAAAACTTAAATACAAAAGTGGTCAATAATTAACTCTTCCTATCACACAATTAGCAAGACACCTAATCTCCAGCCAAGATGACAAATTTTCCACACATCACATGTTCTCTATATGCATCCTTCTCGGATCCATGTTTCCATTGCCAACATTTGATAGACATTTGACCAAAAAGTTCCAAAACATGCCAGTATGTCATATATCATCTTGTCCAATCAGATCATTAATGAGGCACAACTAGCCATGACAGTAACAAACACAGATCAACCTTATTAAATGCTGACATCCAAAACCACAAGTTGTTGAAGAAATACCAATAAGTAAAGTCAAAACAGATCCTACAATTACTGAAAACAATGTCATACAAGCCCAAAATTTCACATTTTCCTCCAATTCACGCAATAAATACTTTCCTAGTAAAAAAGGACCCCCTTTTAATTGCGTTCCACAACTAATAAGCCCAAATGAAGTCAAATTCCACAAACATTCAACCATCAATTCCAACCAAAACACCAACTAACCCTCTCAATCAAGGATTCGGTGGACTGCGCGAGGCCGAAAGCGGGTTTCTTGCCGCCGCCGGAGCCAGCGATCGCGTAATTGAAACCTGAAGCGGCGGCGCCATCGGACCGATCCACGAATTTCGAGGAAGTCGCAGCCGCAGCGGTGGCCGTAGCGACGCTTTCGGCCGGGGAAGGGTTGTTGTTGTTGTTGCCGTGGCAAGCGACGAAGAGGGTGCGGAAACGGTTCGGGGAGGGGCGACGGAGGTTGGGGTGGGAGAGGGGGGTTAGTGGAGACGGAGAAGATGCCAATAGAGACATCATTGTTTGAAATTATGAGTTTTTCTTCTTCAATGGGGTTTTGGCGACGTAGGGTTTTTTGTGGGTTCATCAGTCACTAGATCCAAAGCTGTCGTCGACATGTGATTTTCGTGCGCGCGAATCAAGTGGTCGAACACGAGGGATGTCCACCGTTGATTCTAAGAGAGAGAAGAAAAAAAAATCTAGAATGGCATGGTTGGGGTGCGTGGGACCGGCGATGTTTCCGGGACGAAGATCTTCAACGTGGATGGATCCTTTTTTTTTGTCGGATCAGTCCAACTGGCAGTACCATTAGTATCGAACTGAACAAGAGATTAACAAAGTCAATTGTTGATTACATATATCACTCACTCTTCTATTAAATCCAATCAGACCTAGATTTCTCATTATCATCGATATTAGGAGAATGACACTTTTATCCAATAATTGATTGTGCAATTTGATTCAGATGCTATATAGTTCGATTGATAGGCGATGCAAGTTGATACTGACTGAACTAATCGAAGCTAATCCTGACCGGGTCCCGATCCCCAGTAGAGTTTAAAAATAGGGCTTTGTTGTGTAATTTTTATTTTTATTTTAATGTTTTAAAAAATCAAACCGTTCAATGAACCGGAAAAAATAAACGGTCAAGGGTCACTGATTAAACAGTTGAGTCAACCGAGTTTGTACAGTGACATTAAAATAAAATAATGAATATATTATTATCATTACTAAATAAATAATATGAAATATTTTAGAAAATCTTTGCATGAAAATTTTACTTGATATCATAACGTGATTTTGGTATCTAGAATCTAAATTTTTTTTATTAGATTTCATATTTTAATAAGTGATTAATCACAATTTTTATGAATAAATAATCATTCAATATAATCAATCAGTAGCCGGTATACAAAAACCGTAGATTCAATCAATGGGTGACTGGGTTTTAGACGAGCAGGACATGTCGGGTTTTAGAACACTGATTTTTTTAGCTCCAGTTTTAGTCTCATATATATTATTCACTCGCATTAACTAAATGAGTTATATTATACTATGTATTTTTTTCAATATCAAATACAGTTCTAAAATATCTTATTAGCCCCCTCTACACACAAAAAACATTTATTCATCAATAAGTACTTATAATAAGCACTTAAAATAAACGCCTAAATAAAAAATAAATACTTATTTTAAATGATAAATTAAATAAGTGCTTATATTCCATCGAACCAAACGCCACCTAAAATTATTGTGCAAACATCTTAGAAATGTTGTAATAATAAAATAATACAAAATTGTATTAAATTTTAACCTTGTTTACTCCGTTTCATACACGGTCTCTCTCCGTTGTTGAATATTGACATCACAAATGGTGGTTCCCATAATTTTCAATAACAAATGTTATATTTAGTTTTTTTTTTCAGTCTCTACTAAAATCGATCTATTTTTTATCTTTTTAAAATCATATATAATTTTTTTTTAATTTTAAAACTATGAAATTTTAACAAAATATATTTTACAGAGATATACACAATTAAAACTATAAAAATAATTGAATATTACCGTGCAATTTTAATTGTAAGAGTCATTTTCCAGGCCCACCAAAACGAGTCGGATCCGAGTAGCCCATGACCCAATTACATGTATCTGCAGCCCAATCAACTTGAGTCTAACGTGACCGGCCCATCGGCCCGCTTAGATCTAACAACAACATCACAAGTCAGAATATTTCAATGAATGTTTCATTAAGGGTCATCAAGAATGAATTTCCTGAATCTCCCAATTACATTTGATTGATTTGAAATTATCACTAATTATTTTTTAAATCACAATAATATATCGTGGGTTCAAAATCATCATTGACTTATCCCTAAATTCCCAACAAAATATATCTTTAACCTGGGATGGTCAATGATTCATTGGCAAATTCCTAAGATACATATTTTGATCCCTCGGAATCATGGATCTCTCCCCATCCGTCCGATGGGAAGGGGATCGATCGACGACCGTTGATCCTAGGACAACCCTGTAAAATACTATAAATAAGGAGCTAATTCTCTCAATTAAGGTAGGTAAAATTTCTCGAGCAGCAGGTGTCAGATATATCATTGCTCAAGACTCTCCAAGGTGTATACACGGAGTTGGTTATCATTACTGGCCTTGGGCTTCTCCACTTAGAGTAGAAACGACAGCCATTAGGCTAGCAGTGCAAAAGGCTCGACATATGGGACTTATTAATCTTTGTGTATGTTTGGACGTTGAATCTACTCTTAGCCTCCGTTTGTTTTTGGTATAAAACTCTGGATAAGTCTGAGTGACCCTAGATAAGAATTTTCAAGTGTTTGTATACCCCGGATAACTCTTGATAAAGTATGCCAGAATAAATCATGATAAAGTGGTATATGAATTTCAATCAACCCCTAGAATTAAAGTTATCATATATTATTCTATTTAAATAATATGTTGGCCCACTGTCAAATCAACTGTCATAATTTCTTATAAGTCATCTGTTAAATCAACTATTATTATTTTTTTACCTTTTATAAATCATTATCCATACTTTATTCACATCAAACAACAAAACATTTATTCTTACGTTTACCAACAAGAATAATTTAAAATACAACCAAACAGAAAATCACTTTATCATTGTATAATATCTCACTTATACTTGGATAAATGTATACCCTAGAATAAAATTTATTCCCGTTCTAAACGGGGGGTTAGCCTTTTGAAGACAGATAGCCTTGGTCCCCCTCCCCCTCCTTTATAGGATATCATAGATCAGATCAGGCAATGCCATCACCCATCTGATCCTATTGCACTTTGTAAGGTAGCTTGAGAAGCAGTTCGAGCCTTTGAAATGCTGGCGAAGCAAGCTAGAAGATTACAAGAGCATAGTTTCACTGTTCGTTTGCAGGATGACTGCATAATAAATTGGGTAACACCAGTTTTATCTTTGATCACTTTTTGTATAGATCGGGCACGTTTGATTGATGCATATGTTGTGGGACAATGTATAAAAAACGTTTTTTTGTAACGAACATAATGGGCGCCCAAGGGACAGTTTGTCCAAAATAATAATAATAATAATAAGACATGCCGATGTAAGTTGTAACATCACTATTGACATGGCCGTTCGTCATAAATACATTACAAGGAGGGCGGATTCAGAACTTTATTTCAAGGTGGGCTGAAGGACTTAAAAAGAAGTACACTGTTAATATTTAAAGTTAAGCATTTTTTTTATTTGGAAAATGTTTTTTGAGTCCATGTTGGTAGACCCTATCCCAAGCCCAAGTGTGAATTTCCTATGTTATCCCCCTAACTAATTTGTGCGGTTATTCCATTAGTGGACCACTAATTACGGGATTAAATACATTTTGGAGTCTCTTCCATAACCGGTCCTTTAATTACGGGGTGAGTTAAGATTTATCGATTAGAAGGGAATATACGAATTTAATTACACATTCAAGAAAATAAAAAATTAGGAGTTTCATTTTTTCTGTCGCAATGAAAAGAAGCATCAATTTTTTTTTTCATTCACATTTGATTGACGGAGAAGAGAAGATGTCAACAAATTTTTTTTTTTGCGATCTGTTTGTGGTGCAAACCTCCAGGTTATGCTTTTTCGGACCCTAAAAAAATCACGATTTACAATTTTTAGATTCAGATTGATCAGTGGAAACCAAAACAAATATCGAAATCTTTTTTTTTTCCAGTTTGATCGGTGGATAATATAAGCATTACACGATTCATTTATTTTGTTTGGGACCTGATCGTGGTGTAAACAATAGAGATTTATTTAGGTTAGGCCTTTTTTGATCTGGATAATTCATGTTGATCTGATTTTTTTATTATTCATTTGAATCATCATATACCTTTTTTTATAACGAATTTAAATTAAATTCAGATACAAGTTGTGTAGCTGGATTTAGATGCATTTTTGTGTTTTTACGTGTGATCTAGATTTAAATTTCAGATACACGTGTATCTTGAATTTATTTTTTAGCCCAATTTGAACTTTGATATTTTATTTATATGGATTTGATTTATGTGTATCCGATAAATATTTAATTGCTTATTGTCGTGTATATATAAGGACTTGAAAGACTTTTATTGAAAATCTATGCACTGCTCATTAGTATGTAGACCATAAATTATTTGTTTGGATTTAAGATACAGTACTGTATCTTAATTATATAACATGTTGCAACTTTTTTTTTCCAGCAGGCAGTGATGACGATTTTATGGATGAACCATGCGAAGACTCAATCCATTTGGAAAACATCAAATGTTTGAGTTGTGTAAAAAGAATCTTGATGTTTTGTATGATGACTTGATGAAACAAGTCTCTTATTACAATGACTGTAGTGCTGGTGATGAGCAGATGTCATATTCAATTGTCCACTCGCCTTTCATGGTTCAAAATAAATGACGACCACCATCAAGAAGGAAGGAACCCAAGTTCTATAAGCCGAGGAATAAGAAAGCAAAAATACCTCAAGGATCTGATATTTAGAAGGTTGTAGAGGGCTGTTTGTACAACACATTTGATGTTATAATGTGTTATGTCATTGTGTTTGTGAACTTCATTTTACATTGTTATAATGTTTGCTGTTATCAGATTTGCATGGTTCATTATTTATATCAATTACAATATCAAAACACATTACAATTTCATATGTGAATCACCTTTTGTTTTACAAATTATACAGGTTTTCAGATACACATTTCAAATTCAAATACACTATAAATTTACTTTGCCAGGTTTTCAGGTAGTAGCAATTATTCACTATGTGACATATAACCAATCTCATTTGATATATTTAGAATTAAGATACACCTAATAAACACCTCACAATAACCAAATGTATTTCACATACAAAAGACTTATATTTACAATTTATATTGATGTCTAATACAACTTTTCAGATACACATGCAAATTCAGATACATCTGAACTATATCATATATGAAGTTAAACACAATCCATCCTGCTTTAGTGCGTCTCACGCTGATACGATTTCGCCACCTTTGTTGCGTGGTCACTTCCTTGTTAGTAGCATACTGTTTCATTATGTTTAGGACGATTGGACCACAATCCATCCTGCAATAAAACAGTTTCTATTAAGATATATATAATAAACAAAATGTTGAACTTTCATGTGGAATTACACTTACAACATTCGATCTTACTTTAGTGCGTCTGACGATACGATTTCGCTGATACGATTTCGCCACCTTTGTTGCCACTGAAGTGTTTTCCAAACTATTTCCTCTGTTTTTAAATTGTAGATATACAGGAAAAATTAATTCAGATACACTTTTCAAAATCTTACAATAATAAACCTATGCAAATTAATAATTTTCAAATGCATGTATCTGAAATTATATACTCGTTCTATGATTTTTACCCAGAAAATGAACAATGTGCATAATAAAACCTAAATCGATTGAACAATGTCATATATTGATTTTTATCAAATCTGGATACACTGTTAAATGAAAATAACACATTAGACGCAATTTAGTCATTGATTTTGATATTGAGACGCTTTCATATTTGTTTGCATCTTTTCAAGAAGTATAAAAATTCATAGAATGTTTATGTTTATGTCGCAAAAAAAAGGCACGGTGAGGCTTTGATGATTGCAAGAAATCTAACCTTTTTTTTTGCCATTGTCGATTTTTTTTTGGGGAAGATGATCAAATCAATCCGTAATCTTCATTTCTTTTTTTTCGTTCGTTCTCCTGGTTCGCCTAATTTTGAAATCATCTGCGACGCCCAAATCGGAAACCCTAATTGGTTTAAGTTTTTGGAAAAATTTGAGTCGGGGAAAGAATTAATGTTTCCGCCTGTTTATGAAATTTGTAACGACAATTTAATGGTGGTATGATTTAGTTGAAGTCAAATTTTAAATGCTTAGAAGGGTAGTTATGTCATTGGCTTTTTGGTTATTTAAAAAAGTTAATCAAGGAACCAATAGAAGAATGCCACCTATTGGGGCTCACCAATGGGGCCTAATTTTTGGGGCTTGGGTAGCAGCTCCCTTTTTATTTTGATAGACAAATGAAGGACTTAAAAAGTATGACATTTATACAACTAACAAATTATGACATATTTGAAAAATATTACATATTTTTTAAACTTATCTTAAGTGATGTAAGACCCCAAAAGAGCATATCTTCTAATATTAAAATTCTACTTTTTCAAAATAAAACTAGATAAACATTTAAAAAATAAATATTTAAAAAATTTACAATAAAAAATTAAAAAGGAAAAAAAAGAAGCACACATGAAATAAAATATTAAAATTTCACTTTTTTCAAAAACAAAAGTAGATAAAAGATATAAAAACAATAATCATTAAAAAATCTTTAAAAAAATAAAAAAAGGTATTTCAAAAAATCTAAAATTCTATCCCAAACATGATACATAAAAAAGAGTTGCAAACATGAAAAAAACAAAGAAACGCTCGATGAATTTTAATTTAGGATTAGATATGGTATAATAAGATTTTTTTCATCAACCTACATTCAGTCCACACATATTTTAATGTTTTTTAAATAATAAAACAATGTATATATTTTATAAAATTGTATATTCTTTTTTTTTTTTTTAAATGTAAGAAGTTTAGGGTATGTATATCACATTTATCACATTGATCCAGGTATAAAGGATCACTCATCCATGCGTGATCTTTGGGTGGTCTCTATATTTTATTTTATCTTATTTTTATTTTATTTTTTCTTTTTTTTTTGTTGGGGGGGTGCCGATCTTTATACAAATTCTTTTTTAAAAGAAATAACCTAGCCACTTAATCCTATTTCAACAAAATCTGGGCCGGGCCAACTCTAATATCCGCCCATGATTACATGTCACCTCAATATTGACAAGGTACATGGTTAATTATAGGTACATGGTTAATTATATATTTTCCCCCAAATATTCTGGATGCCATTTCAATGATACAGATACTCTTTGATCTTTATATCATTGTCCAATATCAGTTATGATAGAAAAATAGATTGATTGATGCAAATTATTCTATTTTATTGGGTATGTATTTTTTTAAAACTTTTAAAAAAATTTGTGTTTGAAATCTTCTATTCTTGTGCTTTATTTTAACATCACAAATATTTTTTTATAATGAAATTTATTAAAATTAGATTTTACCAAGAAACGAATATCTTTCTGATCAAATGTAATAAATTGACCCTAAATTTCTATTTTTTAAATTATTTTTTAAAATATGAAGAATCTTGCATAATGTGCTCAAAGTTGTTTTCAATAATAATAAGATGGGAGTTATCTTCCAAATTCTTACTAAAATCTCTAAAAAAAAGCTCCACCCAATGACAACAAGTGGACAAAAGAAAGCACAAATAAAATACGAAAATGATTTTTATTTTTAAATCTATGTAAACTATATAATTTAATAATCAGTCCCTCTATTTTTTATATTAATTTTTAAGTCCCTATATTTGTTGGTACTTTATGTATTTATCACTCTTTAGTCCGTTAGAAAATCCACGGAATGTTCCCTCCAACGTTTCAAGACAAATTAACTATAAAAATGTGAACCTAGTGACCTACCCACTCTCACATGATAAAATGGTAACAATGATTCCTCCATCAAAGCCTTCCATTGATGCCATCCTACGTGCATAAACCTCCTCCTATGTGAATGCGACTTATCCATCGCCGACATCGACCCAACTGAAGCCGACCTTCTCCTTCACCCATCCCCTGTATATATCATCCCACAAGCACGCAACCCAGTTTTCGTATCATCTTCACTTATACAATGAAGAAACAAGCCGACCGGGTGTTAATGATGATTCTAATTGAATTCAAAGATGATGATCGGTGATCTATCGGGTTTTGATGTCGAACTAAATTAAACATGAAAGACATAGCATGTTGAACGAAATACAGAACACTTCAAAGGTTTCTGATTTCAAAAAGCCATGAATCATGTCGAACCAAATCACACACGAAAGACATAGAACATGTCGAACGGAGAGAGAGAGAAAAAGAGCAGAGGACTTATTATTTTGATTGTGAAGTGAGTAATATATTTATGGGGATGTGTGGGGTGGGTAATGTTTGGGGTGGGTAGAGTGTACCATTGGGGTGGGTTAGATGTGAGAAAAAATATAACAAAACATTTTTATTTATGAATAAAAAGAGTAAGTATGAGAGTTTGTGGGGTGGCTATAGCCGCACCCAAAATAAAATAAAAATAAGACTATGCTTCATACGGCACGCAATCAAATGAAAAAGGTTGTGTTTCATGATCTACCTAATTAACTGTACTATGATTGTGGAAACCTTTTCTTCATGTACATGTCCGTTACCCTATCATCTGTGTCTCAAATCAGCCACAATGAAGAAACAAGCCTTCACTGACAGTTTCTGATATACCATAACAAGAGTGATTGTTCCAACAGAAGCCTTGCATTCCCCTCCCCTTCCATGGCTTCACACATCTTCTTAGTCTCACTGTATCCTTCGAAAATTCCAAAAGCAAACTATAGACCTCAAAGCAAGATAACCAGGCTGAAACCCTCTAACTCTCTCCTTTCTTCATATCGAAGTCTCACTGAAGATCTCACTCAATCAGTATGTGTTTCCCCCTTATCCCCTAGAAGCAATTAATTAATTAGTCCACACAATTTTTTGTTGAACAGTGTAATTTTTTTATGTTGATCATCCACAAAAACATGTGCAGGCCGGCTTGCAAATCAAAAGGAAGGAGAAGATGAAGAAGGTGCTAAGCATGCTATGCAAAATGGATGATCCGTTCGAATCCATGATCACCGTCGACATCCTCCAAAGACTAGGCATCGATCATCACTTCGACGAGGAGATCATGAACATCGTAAACTCGTTGCAACATATTAGCCTTGGAGGATACAAGGGGAGTGGTTTTTGTGACTTGCGTTATGTGGCCCTTCGCTTTCAATTGCTAAGACAACATGGACACTATGTATCATCAGGTGAGGAGATGAGATCTAGTGAGGGTTTTATTCCATCAACCATAAATTGAACTGTCACTTGCTAGTCTTTTTATCGAGAATAAATGAAATCTGATAGTATATTTCTGCTCTGACTGGATCTCATTGACAAGTGAGGTATTACTATAATGTTCTAAACTCAATAATGTATGTCTCAGTGCCTGTGTTAATGACTTGAAACAGACGTGTTCAATAAGTTCTTGGACTGTGAGGGAAGATTCGAACTTTCACTAAGCAAAGATGTGAAAGGATTGCTGGGTTTATACGAGGCCTCTCACCTTAGCATTGGAGAGGATATACTCGACGATGCGAAAGACTTCACTAGCAAGAACTTGAAGGCATCCATGGCATATTTGGAGCCAAGGATGTTCAGACTTGTTGATCACACCTTAAAATATCCGTTCCACACGAGCATACCGAAGTATCATTTCGAGTTCCACCTCAATCACTATATAGATTCTCAGATGAATACGTTCCTCGAAGAATTAGCAACATCAGAGTTCGCCATTCTTCGAACATTGCATCAAGAGGAGATGAGAGAAGTAAAAAGGCAAGTTGTAGAAGCCCTACATGGATAAAATATACATACACATAATTAAAAATGAAGAATTAAAGGTACTATTAGATACTGATTCATATATTTGAGAATATATATTGCTATGAAGGTGGTGGAGGGATTTGGGATTGGCCCAAGAGTTAAATCTTACGAGGGACAATCCGGCGAAGTGGTTCATGTGGGCGATGGTGATGCTTCCTGATCCACAGTTTTCAAGATACCGAATAGAGCTAACGAAGCCTATCTCTCTCATCTACATCATCGACGACATCTTTGATGTCTTGGGGTCACACGAAGATCTCATCCACTTCACTGAAGTGATCAATAGGTAAGTGCGACATTATAATTCCTTCTGATGGTTATTTTGTAGGTAAATTGTCTTTTTTGTTCCGTCTAGTAAATTTTTTTCCTATCATCAGATAAAATAACACTCAAACATATATCATAATCTGCTAACCTATCAAGATATGATTCAGTCTAGTTTATGTTTAAGGTTTGGATCATAAGTTGTTTAATTTGAAATTAATTCTAATAACAGATGGGATGTCAATACCATAGATTCACTCCCAAGGTACATGAAGACATGCTACATGGCTCTATACAACATAACTAATGAGATAGCGTGCTTCGTCTTCGAAGAACATGGATGGAACCCAATAGACTCCCTTCGGAGAGCGGTTAGTGTCATTCAAACCTTGTTAGGTATCAAATTGAAGTTGTAGTAGCAATAACAATGAACTAATGTAGCATCAATGACATTTTTATAGTATCTATCCCCTGTTTTCAGTCTAATTTTGCTAACCTCTCATGTGCATCAATGTATGCTACGGACTCTCTATATGGTCCTAGCTCTATCTTCCTTTTTCTTATGTGCATATGTAATATCTTTTTATATTACTGATATCATCAATTACCAAGCAAAGAAAAACAATGAACTAATGTGTGTATGTTTATCTATATTTCACAGTGGGGAAAGCTCTGCAATGCCTACTTGACAGAGGCGAAATGGTTCACCTCCGGACGCGTTCCAAAGGCGGACGAGTACTTAAAGAATGCTGTGATTTCCACCGGCGCACACATGGTATATGTTCATATTTTCTTCCTTTTGGGAGAGGTAATAACGAAGGAAAGTATAGAAACTTTGGAAGGCTGTCCAACTATGATATACTCAATGGCGAAAATTCTTCGACTTTGGAATGATTTGGGAAATGCGAAGGTGAATGTCTAATGTTCAAATTTTCTTGATTAAAAAAACATCGGCAGACAATCTATATAATTTTTGGTAAGTAGTAAAAACATAAAAGATGGTCATGATGTGACTACCAATCACCTTGGGAGGGAACTAAAGTCCAGGTTAAAGTGCATCCTCCAAGCACCTGAGTAGTGCATCATTCATAAATAACAAAACAATGATCAAATTAAGGCTTAAATTGGAGCAAATTTTCAGGTTGAGAAGCAAGAGAGGTTTGATGGGTCTTACTTGGACTACTACTTAAAAGAGCACCCAAACTCTTCAATGGAGAGTGGCAAGAAGCATGTGGAAGAGATGATTTGGGATGCATGGAAGAGCCTCAATAAGGAATGCCTCTCCCCAGAGCCATTCTCAAGGGGATTTGCTCGGGCCTCCCTCGATGGAGCACGGATTGTGCGCGTGATGTATGACCACGACGGTGTTGGACGGCTGCCGGAACTTGAGAAAGAAATGAAGTCACTTCTTCATGAATGATTCGGTGATGGTGGGGGCGATGCAGGTGAATGTTGAAAAACATGTTTGTTTATGAGGAATGTGTGGGTACAATTATGTCACAATAATACGAATAAATTAGTATTGGTAGTTCAAGTTCTTTCTAAAATCGTGTTTCTCGACCCAATATATTATACTAGTATAAGGTGTTCTTATATGTCAAATACCTAAATTCATAGTTTACAAAGACTTAAAGCTAAAAATCCCTACATTTTTTTCATTTTCTAAATGCATGCATGATGCATCATCTAATTAATCCACCACTCTTCTTCTATTTTTCCCTAATTGCATCACTTTATTTTCAAAAAAACATAACTACAATTTTTATTTTTAAATGCATCATTTAATTAATCCTTAACACGTATGCTTCATTAATTTCTCTTCTTTTTTCATGCACAGAGAAACTAATTCACGTTCCAACAACTTGGCATCACATATTATATATAATAATTTTACAATTTATATTGAAAAACTACAATCTGTAGTTTATATCCCAAAATTACAATTTCATCTTCATATATAAGGTATGTAAAATAAAAATCCTAATTAATGGAGGGGCGTATACAACTTACATTCTAATTAATTTTGTGTTGGAAATGTGTGGAACAAAAAATTAATAACCGGTCAGTTATTGAGTGGTGTCAAATAAAATCTAAATTATAAATTAAATGAGCTCTGGTACACTCGAACTCTTTTACAGTTTAAAATGCAGTCTGATACATCTTATTAATCCTCTTTACTCATTGTATCGAGGTATATATCTAGCTGAACACTTTTTACATTTTCTATAAATGATATCATTCAATTTATTGGATTATATGATTCACATTTTATTAAATTACATACCTCGTATTAGATGATGCATATGATTTAAAATAAAATATGTGTGCACGTGGTTTACGTTTTAAACTATAAAATAGAGTGAGTGTAACATTTTGCATATTAAATTAACGAAGGGCGTGTGCAATCATAGAATTTTCAAATAATTGTACCTAAACTATTCATTCGATATGAGTTTCCATTACATGAATGTGACATTGTTAATTAAAGATGGACCACGATGGACCACCTTGATCAGGACTTCAAATATGTTTTTATGTCTTTATATTATACAATATAGGTGGGTCTGCTGAGCAGACCAGCCGGGCATTGATCTACAGCAGACCAGCAGAGCAGACCTAAGTTTTTGAAACACTCAAAAGTAAGTAATTGTACATAGTACATACAAAACTGAGCTACAGAGTCCCCAGTGTCTATAGCACAACGGTTCAGAGTTTAACAATGTTATCAATAGATTCTGGATTCGAGTCTTGGCGCTGACTTACCCACCTGTTTGTTGACGATTATTCGAAAGAATTTTTCGTGAGACCGGGGCAAACAGGCGGAGGTAGCTTTCCCAGCTCGATCGTAAGGTCAGCCACGGGGAGCCCCTTCGACATCCCAAAAAAAAAAAAACTGAGCTACAGTAATTTTCAATAAATCTGTGTAGACGGTTTGAGCATTAATTCTTTTTCACATGCGTGCATCACAATTATATGCAATTTGGTGTACTTTTGTAATTTTTGTTGTTTGTTATGATTGTTTTAATTTCAATTATATGCAATAATTGATGTACGTTTATAATTCCTGGTGAATTCACTTCAACAAGAATTCTCATAGTTTTAGTATCCGTTTGGTAACACTTAAATAATGTGATTTTGTTTTTAATTAAGTAGAAAATTGAAAAGTGTTAACAAACATTGTCTAAAAAATAGATTTAATTGAAAAATTACTTACAGTTTTTAGTATAAAAAAATTATATTTTAAAAAACATACAAAATGTGTTTTTCAATAATCAAGTTTATTTAAGACACTTTATTCAAAATCTTATTTTTCATACGTGTTTTTAAATGGACCCTTAGTGTACTTTTATAAATCCTTGTAAATCTTTCAATTTGCTTTGGATACCATATATATAGCAATACAATTATTAAAAAAAATTATTTGCATTTGTTTCGAAACATGGAATCTATAGTATGAATGGTACATTGGTGCCCATGGAACCATTCATGTGAAAGCTCCTCTGAATTTTATTGTCGTAGCGGTCATCAATATATCATAATCATCATGAAAATGAGATATAATTTCACTTTCGAGATAATCATCCAATATATATTTCTAGTCACTCGATTCATTCAATTAAATAGTGAATTCATATACTTTTTTGAGGTCGATCCACGAGTCTGATAATCGTCATCATAGTCGTATATTATACACACCATGTATGCTTGATGCATTGTGTAACCACGTTATTCTATAGATCCGTTCAAATGAACGAAATCGGTAGGCTCCAATAGCGCTGTTGATTCTTCAAGAAGAATGCTAAGGGTTGGGCTTTAATAATATGTTGATTTCGGATGAAATACCAGAGAATTGAGAGGTCTATGCAATTGTTAGTACTCCTAACAAAATACAATAGATAAAAATAATAACTTCAATAATCAATAATCTCCTAATCAATATTTAAATTTGAATTTAAATATATGATATGAGATTCAAATCTAAATATAATAACTAATTAAATGAGATAAATCCTAACAAATCTTAAAAACTGTCTAAAATAGCAAAATTAATTTTCAATCGTCGATTTGACCTTCAAGACAATCTCAGAACGCTCCGAAATTTGGTATAATAGCATAGCCACTACTCCTGTAGGGCTCGTTCATACGAACACGTGAACATATTATAATAGCGATTCTGATTTACGGTTTGAAAGTTATGGCCGTTTGAAGTTACGGAGTTCCCGAACGATCACGATGTCTCTGCTTTCGCTGATCCATCTTATTTCTTCCATCCATATAATGTGTGGCCAGGATGCCTGCATCAATGCCCCAATAAGGGAGGCCTCGGCAAAGGACTTAGAGAATGGCCTAAGAGAGAGGCATTCTGATGCATTCTGAGACATCCTCGCATTTTTCCTGAAGAATCAACAGCGTTGTTGGAGCTGATAGATTTCACATCTTTGATCAAATCCACAGAAGAGCATATTTACACGTGGTATCACATTCCTTGTTGAGGCTCTTCCATCACTACAAGAAAATAGGTCATTAGCTGCAAATATATTTTGTAGCAGAAAACTGTATTTTTGCAGCAAAAGATCTTTTGTGATGAAATCATTTGTTGCTATTGTTGTATCAATTTCCTTGTATGGAAAAAAATTTTGCTGAAAAAATAGAGGCTTCTACTATGAAATATATTTCCTTGTAAAAATGATTGGGGGCCATTATTGTTGATGTTGTGGATGTCGAAGAGTGTTCGTGGGCTACACTGGAGGAAATGGAGGCGTGGGAGAAGATCGGCTGCAGCTGGTCCGGGGTGGGTTCGTCTCATACTAAAAATTAAAGTTTTTACTTTTTAATTAATTTTTAAAAGGGTGGGGTGAGTAACTATAGGGGTGGAAATAACGGCCCCCCCGTTAGAACATCCACATAATATTCCATCCAACGTCAGGACTGCATGTCAAGACAAATTAAATACAAAAAATTCCCTTTAATTTGAACACCCAGACTACCTACCCACTCTCACATGATAATAGCAATGATTCCTCCATCAAAACCTTCCATTGATGCCATCCTCAATTGTAACATTTAGTCCGTACGTGCATAAACCTCCTCCTATGTGAATGCGACTTATCCATCGCTGACGTCGACCCAACTGAAAACTGTGTATATATTCACGCAACCCAGTTTTCGTATCATCTTCACTTATACAATGAAGAAACAAGCCGACCGGGTGTTAATGATGATTCTAATTGAATTCAAAGATGATGATCGGTGATCTATCGGGTTTCGATGGCGATCGCGCGTTGATGAGTACTGGATTCTCCGTGTTTAAAAAGTCGGGTTGGGTGACATGTGGGACGCATTGATATGATGTTGTTCGATAATATGTCGCATCGGAGCGTCGAATCGTGGAATTGCGTGATATCGCGAAGAAGTCGTACTGGAATGCTTTGGGTGTGTTTTTGAGGTTGTTAAAACAACAAACTTACTTGATTTACCGTACTTACTGCTCTCTCTCTCTCTCTCTCTAACTATCTCGTTCTCTCGTGCTTTGGGCTTTAATTTTTAGTTGGGTTATTGACATTCGAGAGAGAGTGATGACGGAGACAGTCCTCGTTGAACACCCGCTTTGATTGAAGAACCAAACGAAGCTTTTAGCCTCAAATGGTGAACGCTGAATGCATCGACCCGGAAACCTCTGTCCGTTTATCTCGACATACCCAACATCATCGGTAACTTCATTTCCGTTCTACGATTTGAGGTCCTGTGCGATCAAAGAATTGTTGAACTGCCCATTTGTTGTGGTGAGGATTCTGTTTTGGTGGGGACGAGTGATTTTTTTGGTGTGGTGTGAGGTTTTGTGTGTAGGATTTCATTTTAAGGTTTTCATTTGATGGGGACGAGGGTAGTTTAGGTATTTTCAATTTCTGTTAGCCCCAAACTAACTGTAGTATGATCCAGGGATTAATAAGCAAAATATCATGTAAACATAGGAACTTAAAAAATAATATGAAAACAAGTGGGAGCGATTGTTAAATTATATAATTTATAAGAACTTAAAAATAAAAATCTCAACACAAAATACAAACTTAATAAACAAACAGAATATGCTCGAATCTAGTTCCAAACTATCTATATACATAAAAAAAAAAGAGAAAAATATTGCACTCTGTAACCCACACGACATTTTGATTTTTCTTCAAGCATAATTTTGACTAATGAGTACGAAGAATATTCTTTTTATAGAAAAATAAAATCCAATCTCGTATAAATTGTATGCATTTGTCTTTATGTTTTTCGTACCAAAACCTCTACTGACATTTTAAAATACAAAAATAAAATATTCAGTTACATGTACAGTCTCATCTACAATCCCTCACATTTTTTTATTTTATCTTTATGTATATATTCATCCAGTAAAATACATACTATTATGAAAAGTAAAATACAGTTGATAACTTACTTTAGAATGGAAAAGGGATTGAGAAATTGATTAGTATATCAACACACAACAAAATATATACCGTGTTAGGCAATTTCTCTATAAGAAAATGATATATCTAGTTATGTGAGGATTGAAAATGATACAAATATGGTTTTAGATACAGTTAAATTCAGAGAATGTAACATTAATAAACCTTGAATAGAGAGTATGAGAGTCTTCAGAGGTGGTAGCCCGTGTGCTGAGAATATTTGGGAGTCAGCCTTGCGCTTCATTCACGACTAGGGTAGATTTTTTGCAGGGGCCACTTTGGTCGAATTGGTTAGGGGTCATTTGGTCATTCACAGTAATTGGTAGAGAGGGGGGTTGTCTTGTTCAATAGATTTCTTTTCTACTACAAGACACCTGTGAAATTTTAAAGTGAACTTTTGTTATCTATCTATCTATTTATCTTAGCTTTTTATATTGAGGGATGTAGTGAGGCAACTTTGTATTTTGTGTGGGGCACTATTGACTTCTTGCACAAGTGTTTATCTCCTACACTTTCCACTACCAACCACCCCATTCACCACTTTCCCATATCTTGACTTCCTATGTCACCCACCATATTTTCCATGACTTGAAAAACCAAATTGACCATTATTTTTCCAAGATCTCCATTTACCTATACATGGACCATCACTTCCCATAAGCCTTATATTTCCCTATGCATTGGAAAATCACATTGACTACACTTTTCCAATATCTACACTTACCCATGCATTGGTACACCACACAAGTGATTATGTGCACCAACTTCCCATAACCTATTCCCCATACCAAGCCTTGCCTATAAAAGGAGACCCTCTCCACCATTTTCACCAACTCAACTCAATCTATCTCACTCCACAAAATCCCAACACCACCTAAAACATACACTTGTGCAAGCTTGTCTCTAGTAGCCCAATTTTGAATGTAAGCTTGTCTCTTGTAGTGAATATCAAATTGCCAGTTTTCCCTCATCTTTAAGTTGTTCATTCTTCTTCTACTTTTGGTTGTGAGTCTTGGGCTAGTGTGACTTTGGTTGCACTATTTGAGAGCCTCGTGTCTCTCCACATGGTATCAGAGCTACAAGGGTTGTAGTTTGGTGCTTTTCAAGATTCCCTTGGTGAAGAAGTTTGTTCGGAGCTTCGAAGATGGATTCGGGAGGTCGTGTTGGCGGACTTGGCTTTGTGGTGCTTTCACAAACCAACTACAAGAGGTGGAAGTCGTGTATGGAGTCCTACCTTCTTGGTGAGGACTTGTGGGAGGTTGTTGGTGGGGGTGAGAAGGAGGCTCCGGAGGATACGCCGGAGAACGCTAATGCATTGAAGAAGTGGAAGACTTCTAATGCAAAGGCGGAGTTCATATTGAAGAGATCGGTTTCCGAAGAATTGTTCGAGCACATCATAGATTGCACATCGGCGTGCAATATATGGGAGACCCTTCATGGGTTGTTCAACAAGAAGAACGTTGCTCGGTTACAATTGTTGGAGAATGAGTTGGCCAACTCTTCTCAAGGCGATCTCTCTATCTCTCAATTCTTCTTGAAGATCAAAAACTTTGTTCGGAGATCTCTATTCTTGACCCGGACGAGCCTATCTCGGAGGCGCGGTTGAAGCGGCACATCGTTCGTGGGCTCAAGAAGAGTACATTCCCTATGTCACATCTATTCAAGGGTGGGCAATCCAGCCATCCTTGGTGGAGTTTGAGAACCTTCTTGCTTCGCAAGAGTCTCTAGCTCGACAAATGGGGGTGTTCTACTTCCGATGGTGACGGGAATGCCTTGTTTTCTTCCAACAAAAAATCTGGGAAGAAAGGCAAGGAGAAGAAGAAGGACGATGGCGACTCCTCTAGTAAATCGGAGGGGAATCGGAAAGGTGTCAAGTGTTACCGTTGTGGTAAACTTGGACACATTAAGAAGAATTGCCGCGTGAAGCTCAATGGTGGCAATCTTGCTCAAAAAGAGGGCGTCGAAGAAGAAGATTGGGGGAATTGCTTCTTGACGGAGGCAACTTCGGTCAATGCCTTGGCCTCCATCAACTTCAAAGAGGATTGGATCATCGATTCCGGTTGCGGCCATCATCTAACCGGCGATGACTCCAAGTTCTCTTCTCTCCAAGATCATTATGATGGCAATGATCGGATTGTCACGGCGGACAATACTATACACCCGGTGGAGAAGGTCGGGAGCGTCATCCTTGGTGGCAAAGGAGGCGACGACGCTATCACACTTAAGAGTGTGTACCATGTTCCGGGTGTGAAGAAGAACCTTCTCTCCGTCTCCAATACGGTGGATACGGGTCATTATGTCTTGTTCGGGCCACAAGACGTGAAGATTCTTCGAATGTTTCCAAGTTGGAGGGAGACATTGTCCACACCGGAAAGAGGGTAAATGATCTCTTTGTTTTATCTGCCTCTTCTTCATATGTTGATAAAATGAGCACCAATGATGTGCATCCATATGGCATGCTAGATTAGGGCATCTTAGCATGGATAAACTAAATATCATGGTGAAAAAGAACCTTGTTGATGGGCTTCCTTCCTTGGGCACCTTTGGTGGAGGAGAGGTGTGTGAGGGATGCCAATATGGAAAGGCACATCGTCTTCCATTCGATAGGTCCTCTCTCGGTGCAAGAGTCCTTTGGAGCTCATCCATAGTGACTTGATGGGGCCTTGTTCTACACCATCTTATTCGGGCTCTCTTTATATGCTTTTATTTGTTGATGACTTTTCACGGTTCACTTGGGTGTATTTTATAAAAGAAAAATCAGATGTTTTCTCAAAGTTCAAGGAGTTTAAGGTGATCGTAGAAGGCATGCTCAACAAGAAGATCCGGAGGCTCCGCACGGACAATGGGGGAGAGTTCACTTCGAACGACTTCTCCTCATTTTGTCGTGAGCACGGCATTCGGAGGGAGCTTTCTTGTGCCTACACTCCACAACAAAATGGCGTGGCGGAGAGGAAGATTCGTCACTTGGTGGAGACGTGCAAGAGTTGGTTGCATGCGAAGAATTTACCCAAGGCCTTATGGGCGGAGGGTATGGCATGTGCGACCCATGTGATCAATCGGGTGCCTCTTAGCCCGATTAACATGAAGTCTCCATATGAGCTCTTGTACGGGGAGAAGCCCAATGTGAAGCATCTCAAGGTGTTCGGATCTATTTGCTATGTTCATGTGCCCGATGCAAGGAGGTCCAAGTTGGATGCCAAGGCCAAGAAGTGCATCTTCATTGGCTACGATGAACGGAAGAAGGGGTGGAAATGCATGGATCCCGAAACTCACAAATTCAAAGTTTCAAGGGATGTTGTATTTGATGAGATCACCTCATTTTATGGCCCGAGTGTTGCTGGTCCTGAAGGTGTTGGTGCTCTCTCGGACATCAACAAGAAGCCGGAGGCCACCGTTAGCTTGCCGGTCTCCTCTAGTGCTCCTATTTCATCGGAGGGCTCTTCTTCTTCGTCGATGGGGGAGCCAAGTGAGAGGGGGAGCCGGATTTCTTCTTTTGATCTGGATGAACAGCAAGAAGAGAATGTGGTGGAGGCTCCAAGCGGGCCTACTCTTCGGCGATCGGAGAGGAAAATTGTGAAACCCATGCGGTATCGCGATGGGAATTTGGTGAGCACCATTCCTTGTTTACTTGCCGGTCCTATTGATGAACTTGAACCTTCCTCTTTCAGTGAAGCTAAAGGTGTGAAGGAGTGGGAGGACGCCATGGATGAGGAGATGCGTGCGCTCATCAAGAATGAGACTTGGGTTCTTGTTCCAAAACCCAATGATGTGAAGCCGATCACTTGCAAGTGGGTGTACAAGACAAAGCGAAAGGCGGATGGAAGTGTTGAGCGTTTCAAAGCTCGACTTGTGGCTAGGGTTTCTCTCAAAAATATGGAGAGGACTATGAGGAAACTTTTAGTCCGGTGGCCAAGATGACTTCCGTTCGGGTGGTGATTTCTTTGGCGGCTTCGCTTGGATGGAGACTATGGCAACTCGATGTCAAGAATGCCTTCTTGTATGGCGAAATTGACAAGGAGATTTATATGGACCAGCCCCCGGGATATGTCTCTAGCACTCATCCGGAGTTTGTTTGTAAACTCAAGAAGGCTCTTTATGGGCTTAAGCAAGCACCGAGGGCATGGTATGGTAAAATTGCGGAGTATTTACAATTTTGTGGATATTGTGCTTCTAACTCCGATTCTAGTCTCTTTGTGAAGAAGCAAGGGTGTCTCCACATGATTGTTCTCTTATATGTGGATGACATGATCGTCACGGGCAATGATGAAGGGGAGGTTGCTAAGCTTCGGTCCGAGCTTTCCATTCGATTCGAGATGAAAGATCTTGGCGAGCTAAGCCATTTTCTTGGTTTGGAAGTGGAGAAGGTGGACCTTGGGCTCTTCCTTTCTCAAAAGGGCTATGCGAAGAAGATTGTTGAGAGGTTTGGGTTGAACCAAAGCAAACGGTGTTCCACTCCTCTCGATTCAAGCATGAAATTGCTCGTGATGATGGAAGCTTCTTCCGGACCCTCGCCCATATCGTGCTCTTGTGGGTAGTCTCATCTATTTGACTATCACAAGACCTGACATTGCATTCTCTGTTGGACTTGTGAGCCGTTACATGCATGAACCGCGGAAACCACATTTGGAGGCGGCAAAACGCATTTTGAAGTATGTGAATTCCACACTTGACTTTGGTATTCTTTACAAGAAGAAAATTGAGTTTTCTTTATGTGGATTCACGGATGCCGACTTGGGTGGTGACTCGGATGATCGGAGGTCTACATCCGGTTATGTTTTTCTATGCGGATCAGCCGGGGTCTCTTGGTGTAGTAAGAAACAGGATTCTGTGTCTATTTCTACTACGGAGGCGGAATACAAAGCCGCTACTCTTGCTTGTCAAGAGTGTGTGTGGCTTCGGCGGCTCATCGAGGATGTCCATTCCATCATTCACAAACCAACCACTATTCTTGGTGACAACCAAAGTGCTATCAAGCTTGCTACCAATCCGGTTTGTCACGCAAGAACCAAGCATATCGAGATCGAGCATCATTTCATTCGTGAGAAGGTGCTTGATGGAACAGTAAACATGGAGGAGGTGCGAAGCAAAGATAACCAAATCTCTCTCCAAAGGGCCGTTCGAGTTTTTACGAGCCAAACTTGGGCTTGTACCCAAAAGTTCACTTTAAGGAGGAGTGTGAAATTTTAAAGTGAACTTTTGTTATCTATCTATCTATTTATCTTAGCTTTTTATATTGAGGGATGTAGTGAGGCAACTTTGTATTTTGTGTGGGGCACTATTGACTTCTTGCACAAGTGTTTATCTCCTACACTTTCCACTACCAACCACCCATTCACCACTTTCCCATATCTTGACTTCCTATGTCACCCACCATATTTTCCATGACTTGAAAAACCAAATTGACCATTATTTTTCCAAGATCTCCATTTACCTATACATGGACCATCACTTCCCATAAGCCTTATATTTCCCTATGCATTGGTAAATCACATTGACTACATCTTTTCAATATCTACACTTACCCATGCATTGGTACACCACACAAGTGATTATGTGCACCAACTTCCCATAACCTATTCCCCATACCAAGCCTTGCCTATAAAAGGAGACCCTCTCCACCATTTTCATCAACTCAACTCAATCTATTTCACTCCACAAAATCCCAACACCACCTAAATCATACACTTGTGCAAGCTTGACTCTAGTAGCCCAATTTTGAATATAAGCTTGTCTCTTGTAGTGAATATCAAATTGCCAGTTTTCCCTCATCTTTAAGTTGTTCATTCTTCTTCTACTTTTGGTTGTGAGTCTTGGGCTAGTGTGACCTCGGTTGCACTATTTGAGAGCCTCGTGTCTCTCCACTGACACCATCATATATAATTTTTATTTTCCTTTATTTAATGTAATTCAGGCATAGTTATTTTAATACAAAGGCGTATGTATGTCTACCATTTAATAAATAAAAAACATGAATAGAGAGAATATGCCACGAGAACAGACGACGGAGTCCATACGCACCACACAAATACACAATGCCCGGGTCCCCATAGTCAAGCCCTTCACAAACATTGCATTCAAACCAAAGGGGTTTCTTGCAATTGTACCCAACTGCCCCTCCCTCCCTAAAATTGAAACCGGTGGACACCATGGACTCTGGATAGAGTATCCAAAAAAGCAAAACTCCCAACTCTCTCTCTCTCTCTCTCTCTCTCTCTCTCACTCTCTCTCTGCAATGGCTTCCATTTTATCGGCGGGCCATCTTTGCGGCGGCGTTAACAGGAAGGATGGGAAGAGCCCATTGAAGGCTTTGGATGGGGAGATAATGGGGAAGAGGTTGAATTTCGATCAGACGTCCGGTCGTTGTCAGGTGTTGTCGCAGGTAGTCCGGCGATCGGTTCGCATGTCCATTGCAATGAATTTTGGGACTGGGCTCAAGGTTAGGCAGTTTCTTCCCTTATCTTTGTCGAACTGCTCATTTAGTACCTTTAGAATCTGGATATCCATTCAGTTTGAATGGTTTATCACATTTTTTGTTATTTAAAAACTAATCTTAAGTTGTTGTCATTGACTTCACACCTAGTATTGAAGTTTTTGAAAAAATACATCTAGAAAATATTTGTATTATCTCTGTATTTATCCCTCAAGGTTTATGGAAATGCACATATCTTAGCAAATAGCATATTTACTGTACTTGAACTTTGTGACTATGACTGGTTCTTGATTATGGGAGGTTGATTTCCACTATGTTGGCATTCATTGTTGAGAGGATTGGTGAATGTGAAACTGATTTTGAGTCATGGGGCCAACCACAAATTGTTGTATTTGTTTGGATTTTTCATCAATGTCTTAATGATTTATCAAATTGGGGAAAAAACAATTTTGGGTTCTTTCAAATGATTTCACTATATGGGTTGACAAGGACGTTTGCACCCAACATAATTATAAAAAAGTGGTTTCACTAATTGGGTATCAATTTCTATAGCATTGGCAGGTTTTTTGTGCGGTTGAATAAATGAAAGTTAGAGGAGGTAACATTGACATTATGGGTCTGGTGGTTCCTGTTTTGTTTGTGATTGATAGTTGAGGGACCCAGACATGGAGAAGAGAGACCCTCGGACGGTTGTTGCGGTGATCCTGGGTGGAGGAGCCGGGACTCGTCTCTTCCCTCTCACCAAGACAAGAGCAAAACCTGCTGTGAGTATTTGTGAGATCATGTTTTTTTTTTTTTTGTTGTATCTTCTTCAAATGGTTCACGATTGATGTTTACAGTTATTGTTTTGCGTTATTAGAGGCATGGTTGCTGCTGTTTGTTTTGTACATTTCATAAGGTATTGTTGATATTGGATGTTCAAACATTAATTAATAACGAGAAGTCTTGCTTTAAGAAGCACCTTTGTGGGGAATTATTGAGAAAAACCACCTTATGTTCCCACATATTTTCGGTATAGCTTTTATATACATTTGTCATTTTGTCGAACGGTTCCATGTCATTCACAAAAAACATGGAATCAAGAGAACTTATTAGAAAAAGTATTTTAGGTTCACATTGATTCTTAATAATTCCTTCATGCATGTTGGAGGGGTAAAAATCGACGTATCGGGTTCGGGTAGTCTGATCCGTTAGTTCCACTAGGTTGTTGGCGATCCTCCCCCTTGAGCGTAGCAAAAACGGGATGGGGGTGACCTACAGAAAATCCTCCGACACTCAAGTCAGCCACCTACCTCAATAAGGAGAATTGGTTCTATATTTGTAGTACTTTGGTGGGTGCTCTAGAATCAATGGTGGATCTCTCTTTTATCAGACGGACGAGAAGAGATCCTTCATTTAGGTGATCAAATATATGTATATCTAGGGATTTACATAATCAGTAATTGATTATCCCTGGTTTAATTAATGATGTTTCCAAATTTAACATATATTGTTGGGATTTGGGAATCAATTATTGATAGCTCCAAAAATATATATTATTAGAATTTGGAAAATCATTAAATGATAGTTCCAAATCCAATATATAATATGAGATTTACTTGAGATTATGAAATCTTTTCATTGATAATCCCAAAATCATATTTTCTGTTGGGATTTGATCCCAAATTTGACTTGAAATATGCTAGTAGTCGGATATGGTGGGCTAGACGGGCCGTGAGCCTTTTCTATTAGGGTCTTGACCCGCGAGCATGTGGAGCATAGTTAATGGGCTCAAAAAATGGGCCCTACACATGTAATAACCCACCGTCTTTTAGCGGTGGACAGATGAATCCAATGGGGTTCACTTCCACGGCTTCCTTGTGTGTTAAGTTCTCTTCTATGTTATTTCATTCGATTTGTATTTATTGGAATAAAAAGTATCTTTTCTTAACTTTTGATTGCATGAGTTTGTATAATGTCAGAATATGTGATATATGTTAATATCCTTGAGTTTGAGTAGCACAATATATTTATGTGGTTTACCTGACATTTTTGAAGGATTGGTTTTCTGTTTAGATTATTTTTATCAACACTTATTCATTTATTTCAATCCCATATATGCACCAATTAAAATAAAGAGTATATACACAAACTTCTAAGAAGAAATCTTTCGTGCCACGTAGATTTGATCTTTTGAGCATGATTTTCTTAGTTATGAAATACAATGACATTATAAGCTATTCATTCAGTGATCTTGTTGCTTCTTTTGGTAGGTACCTATAGGAGGTGCATATAGGTTGATCGATGTGCCTATGAGCAACTGTATAAACAGCGGGATAAATAAAATTTACATCCTCACTCAATTCAACTCTGCATCACTTAATAGACATCTCGGACGTGCGTACAACTTTGGAAATGGAGTGAACTTTGGGGATGGCTTTGTTGAGGTATGTCCTAAGTTTTATTTTCTCAATATAACTATATATTTGAAAGATTTTTTTCATGCTGGAGTACCAACAGAACAATCATGTACAATATATATGTATTTTTATGAATTGCAGCATAATTTTATATTTAATGTCTCGATTTATACTGGTGCATTGTTTCCTTGTTCATTATATATATATTTTTTTTTCTTGAAGTGTCATTTGATAATGTTGTTACTTGGGTATTGCAATATTAATATACACAGATCCTTTATTTTTTATCAGGTTCTGGCAGCTACTCAAACTCCAGGTGAGACAGGAAAGAGGTGGTTTCAGGGGACTGCAGATGCAGTTAGACAATTTCACTGGCTCTTTGAGGTTTGCAAATTTTTTTATGCTGCTCAAAAATTCTGTTCTGTGAGTCTTATGACAGTTTTTTTATATGAGTTTTATTTATATCAAAATATAGGTACATCATAATTGTCGTGATTGTGTGTTGATTGATAACGTATTATACTTAAAACCATTTGATCATTTTTCACTCTCTTTGAAAGAAGAGTTGTGTTTCTTTGTTTACTTTTTTGGGGTGAGTATATAATAGAAATGATTCTCTTACAAGTGGAATCTAATATTAAATTTATTTATTTTGACATTTTGGCTCCCATTCTTCTAGACACTCTTTCAACAATTTCGTTTCACAGGTTATGTATCTTTGATAAGGTTTGACTCTATTAATCTTTGACACTGTAGGATGCTAAAGGCAAGGAGATTGAAGACATTGTAATTCTTTCTGGTGATCATTTGTATCGTATGGACTATATGGATTTTGTTCAGGTGGGACGCTGAATGGCTGAAATATGAAATCTGGAATTTGATTATGCAATAATGAGGTTGTTTATATCTTGTTGTGCTTATAAATTTTCATCATTACACCTGAGAATACCTGCTTCCTTTTAGAATCACAGGCAAAGTGGCGCTGATATTACAATTGCATCTTTGCCCATGGATGACAGGTAATCATTTACAGTAAGTTTGTGGCATTTTTACTTTTATCACAATATTAGTTTTGAAGCCACAATTTTGTGGTTTGGTATTTTTATTCAACCAAATGCTTCCGTTAACTGAACAGGAATATATTAACACACTTGAATATATTTGAGCGTGTATTGGGAAATTAAAGTATGACATTGGATGCACATAAAGAATGTAATTTGATATTAACTTTTTACAGTTTCAAGGTGGACAGAAATAGTAAGTCTAAATATGTAGTTGTGTATTGCAAGAGAAGATACAGAAAATGATTCTTAATTAAACCCTTCATGATCACTTGGATAGTTGGATTGAGCTGCAGACTTGTTGTTGCACATTAGACAAAATTAGTTGGTTATGGATTAAAGAAAATAAACTATTTATAGATGATGGAATTTTTATTATTTTCTAAATATAAATTCATGTATTTCTAATTAGAGAAATTTTTTTTTTCTGGAAATGCTCGAAAATACAAGTTAACCAAGAAATTTAAGTTGAAGAAAATGTAACGAGCCAAAATTGTGAAATAAAGTCTAAAATAATACTTGGATAATTTGGACTAAGGGCATGATCTCCCATTACTCAAATGCTCACATGGATTCAAATTTACTTATTTGGAATATGCAATGGAATAAATGCTAGTCTAGCAAGGAACTACTAATCAAGTCATTCTTTCTTGTAACTTTGCACAAGGTTTCATGTATTTGTACTCTCATCAAAAATCAATTTTTCTTGGTTGTTTTGATGATGGTTTGTGTTTCACATTATTTCCTGCTTGTGTCTTCCTTTCCATATCAGTCGTGCTTCAGATTATGGCCTGATGAAAATAGACAACAAAGGAAGAGTTCTTTCATTTAGTGAGAAACCAAGAGGAGAAGACCTGAAAGCAATGGTAAATCCTTTCCGGTTGAGAAAGCCTTCATTTTGAACTTTATTGATGTGCACTTTCAAATAATGTGTATATGAAGTAATTCAGACAAATGATAAGCCGATTTTTTTAGGCAGTGGATACAACAGTACTGGGGCTGTCAAGAGAAGAAGCGGAAAAGAAACCATATATTGCTTCCATGGGAGTATACATTTTCAAGAAAGATATACTTTTAAATCTTCTAAGGTATCA
Source organism: Acorus calamus (assembly GCA_030737845.1). NCBI lineage: Eukaryota > Viridiplantae > Streptophyta > Magnoliopsida > Acorales > Acoraceae > Acorus > Acorus calamus. The sequence continues at coordinate 7,573,461 of CM060861.1, read as the reverse complement.
TCATGTTATTCTTAGGCTACGCATGCACAAACATTAATGCAACTGCACATGCTTATATTTCCAACTACTTATGCTTCCACATTATTTGATCTCCTCATATATCATTGGCAGTACTAATAAGTCCCTTAGATTGTCTAATAATAATCAGCCACCAACTCTCTAATTCATTACCTTCTTACACTTTATCAACTGGAATCTTCAACATTATTATTCAATTGTATGATCCGCTAAAATCTGAAGGTATAACATATTGACACACAAGTGATTTAAAAAGACATCACAATTGAACTGTCCCATAATGGATCCTTTCCATCTCCTCTGTTTGTTTTGCAAGTTATGTGATATCTTCACTTTCATGGCTGATTTATAACTTCATTGCTTGATTGTGTCTTGTCCAATTTAGTGAAATCATGTTTTGTGTTCCATAGCTTTCAAGGAAAATCTACAACTCTATGGACATTGCAATTCTCTCCACAATGCCGTCATGAACCATTAATGATACAAGTATACAGCCCTTTGTCTATCAGAACTTTGGTTTTTACCTTTTCCATTGATTTTTTTCTTTCTGTTTTAATATGATTATGCAGACATCATTGAGTGTTACATTGAATCCTACAGAAAAACAACCACATTGTATAATCAATGTGGTTTTCTTGTTATATAAATTTATCGTGATTGATATTTACTGGATATATGTTTTTTTCTTACATCTAGGTAACTCTGTTAATTAAGAAGATTGAATTCTTTAATTTTTCATATTAGATGGAGATTCCCTACAGCAAATGATTTTGGGTCTGAAATTATACCTGCCTCTGCTAATGAGTTCTTCATCAAGGTCAGAATAATTTAAACATTTTTTGAATGGATATCTTCTTTCTTAAGAGATATCCATTGGCTGCGCTGAATTAAAATCTTATTTTCACTCAATTTTATTGTGATTATGTCATAGTTAACACTATATGTTTAATTTGACTGCACAGAGATGACTTCAAAACCTACAAGGAGAGGTGAAGTATTTCTCATATTAATGATCATGCTCCATGATCTTCAACTGGGGTCGTATTGTTATGCATTTTGTATGTATATTTGGTTGGAAACCAGAGGCTTTTGCGTAGAAGGATTCAAAGAAATTGAATAAACTCACTAATATAGAAATATTAGCTGGAGGTAGTCAATTAGGATTTTCATGGACAAAAAGTCTGTGTCCATGGATTTGTAAATCCTATGTTGTTCAATTAGGACATTAGTTCATAAAACAAAAAGTCAAGTATTGTTCAATTGAGACATCACTTCCTGGACAAAAAGTAACATTATTCGATTGAGACATTAATTCGTTGACAAAAAGTTAAGTATTATTTGATTGAGACATTATTTCATAGACAAAAGGTCAAGTGTTATTGATTAAGACACAAATTCATGAATAAAAAGTCAAGCGTTATTTGATTGATACTCCTCATTGTTTACATATTGTCTTGTATTATTCAATTTAAACATGATTTGTGAAGCTTTTCATAAGTGATGAACTTTCATGGACTTTAGATAGAGAAATATAAAGAAAAATGTCATTTTGAAATCCCAAATGGATGGGATTGTCATGGATTTTTTTTTTGGGTGGGTAAGACGGGTTCGAACCCGCAACCTCCCTTGTGGGAGGGTGCATCTCGACGACTCCGCTAGAGGGGTCTGCTACAATTGTCATGGATTTTTGTTATAGCACTATTAACATATTTTTCTTTTTACAAATCTTTTTTTCTATTTTTTTTATTTTTATGTTACTATTTTTTATGGACGTTGGTTATCTAATGTCTCTCTCTCCCTTTCTCTCTTCCTCTCTATTTCCCCTTTCTTTCTCTTTCTCTTTCTATTCCACCTCCACCCACCACCGTCTCTGCCCCACCACCACCTCCAGCCATCACCCTCCTCCACCCCCTCTCCCTCTCCTCCTCTTTTTCTCCTCCCCCTTCCCCCTTTTTTTGGGAACAATTCCCTTCCCAAATTGCCAACCCCACCACTCAAAAAAAATTCGGGTGGTGGGATTGGTAAGTTGGCTTGTGGGAGTAATTGCTCCCTTTTTGTAATCTATTGATCATCTCTTTTTTAATTTTTTTTTTTATGAATGTGCATATATATGAAATATGATGAATATTTTCTAAAATATAGATTCATTTATTGTTTATTGATTATATGTGCAATAATTCTATACATTGTTGCTGTATACATTTCAGATATATGAAGATCGATATTTAATAAATAAATTACACTTTATGTTGGGTATGAATAATTTGTGTTGAATTTGAATATTTGAGTTCTTTTTTGTTAATTATTTGAATGACGTATTTTTATACAATGATTCTCACGTTGATTACGTTGGACAAACTTGTGTTTGAATTTGTTAATTTAAAAATCCAAAAACAAATATATGAAAGTCTATAAGAGTTAATATAAGTCCATCTGTGAAATTCAATAAAAGTATGTAAAAATCTAAGGGAGTTAATAGAATTCCCTCTGTAAAACTCTATAAAAGTCTGTGAAAGTATATGAGAATCAATATCAGTGAAATTTTATAAAAATCTGTGAAAGTAAGTCCATGAGAGTTAATATAAGTCCATCTGTGAAATTCAATAAAAGTATGTAAAAATCTATGAGAGTTAATAGAAGTCCCTTTATGAAACTCTATACAAGTCTATGAAAATCTGCAATAGCCTAGAGTCAATATGTGAAAATTTGTAAAAGTCTGTGAAAGTTATAAAAGTTTGCAAAATCTTTAAAAGTCTATCACTTAAATAATGTCTACAAAATCCGTCAAAGTTTGAGTCGACTACCTCCCCCTTAAGCAAGACATGCTTGGGACAATAGCATGTCTCTTGAAAATTCATTTTAAAAAAGGCAACACTGGCAATATGTTGTCTTCTTCCAAATTTAAAAAAAAATTATTATATTATTGTACTTACATTATTGAATTTGATATACAATTCCAATACATCATGATTGTTTCATTGTTAGTAAATATTTGTAATAATCTTACGCATAAGGTTATCACAGGCATATTTATTCAATGAATATTGGGAGGACATTGGGACGATCAGATCCTTCTTTGAAGCAAATCTTGCCCTCACAGAACATGTAAGTATTGGAAGAAATTAGATTATACTTTGTAATTCTTATACTTGGAATATAAGATTTGACCTATTTATGTTGAAGCTGCAAATTAATAGAAATTTGTGAAATTTTTTAATAATATGTCATCACAATCTTAATATCTTTATCACCATTACTTAATAATACATCGTCATAAAAATTTGTGAAACCTATCAAGATGAAATCAGATATTGAGCATACAAATTTCAGTTATTTAAAAAATGTGAAATCATGAACTTATGAAGGCTAAAGATCTGGCAAAATAGATTTCTAGAATCTCTTTTGTTTTTATTGTTTCCAGGAGGATATGTATTTTGGATGAGCACCTATATTCAGCATGCTACTAAATAATTTGGCGTAACTAGCTTTCTATAATGAGAAAAATTATTGAAAAACTTAAAATATTTTAAAATAAGAAGAAAATAAAAAATAGACAGATTACACATAAGAAATAATAAATTTTCACCCTTTTTTACCATAATACCACTCTTCCTAGACACATCGCAAACAGGTTCAGTTTCATAACTTCGCTTATGCATCACAAGCAATAATTATTATCTTGTATCTCCAAATTTATTTGAGTGCACGTCTTTGTGATTGTATACTTTGATATGAAGCTTGGCACTATGACAAAAGTCGACTGATCTGTACTCCTACACCTATTAATCAACAAGTAATTAGTAAAACATAGAGGTTCTACGTTAGATAATGATGCAAGCTTTTAAACTATTCATAGAGAGAGGCGTCAAAGTTTGTGATTTTACCTTTATGAAACTCAATCAATCAAATTTGATGAACATCCTGTATCCCATCCATGTGTTTTTATGTGCATCACAAGTTTACATCCATGGCTTTTCCATCTTGTTCTAATAAATTATAGTATGGTGATTGGTGAATAGATAAAATCAAATATATATTTCATTTTCATGGAAGTGTCTACATGCCAATTTTTTGAGGTTAGCGCGTCAAGGCATGAATGTAATTTCACAGAAGATGACATGGTCATATGTTCTTATCTATTACATCCATTGTACTCATTAACTGCCCTGGTATATACTGTCTAGAAATGTTATACAGTAGCTTTCAACCTTTCTTTGTTCTTTTAAATTCTTACAAAGTACGTAAAGTACGTATGTATCTCATAATTTATATGTTGCAGCCACCGAGATTCAGTTTCTATGATGCAACAAAGCCAATGTACACATCACCAAGAAACCTTCCACCAACAAAGGTTGATAACAGCAAGGTTGGTTCTGGTGATCTTTTGTTGGAATTTGAGTATGGTATTAAGTGTCTCCACATAGATTCAAAGTTTAGAATAATGTATGCATCAATAATCTCATTCTTGATGTCAGTCCACAGCTCATCCATACAGTTACCATTTGACTTGGCTTTTGATATCATTTTTTAAACTATTTTCATATATTTTTCAGATTGTGGACTCAATTGTGTCCCATGGGAGTTTCTTGGATAATTGCTTGATAGAACATAGTGTCGTGGGAATCCGTTCACGTATAAACAGCAATGTGCACCTTAAGGTTTGTCTTCTATAGCGTATGAGTCTCCAACAAATGTTTAATAATATCATTTCCTTGGTACATGCCTTGCTTGGTAAATGTGTATCAACCTTGATGAGTGAAATACATGCAGGATACTGTTATGCTTGGTGCTGACTATTATGAAACTGATGCCGAGGTAGCATCAATGCTTGCTGAGGGAAAGGTTCCCGTTGGAATAGGGAATAACACGAAAATCAGGTTTTCTTCATTGCCAAATCATCTTTTTTATTATTTAATATCCCTTACTTTTTTTAGGATTCTATCTTTATTCTGTGCAGGGATTGTATCATTGACAAAAATGCACGCATTGGAAAAAACGTTACTATAACTAATTCAGATGTATGTATCCTTTTCTGATGTGTCAATTCCTTCATCATTCTATATCTTGCATTTAGGCCTCATTTGGTACCAACTTTCAAAGACAACATCTTCATGTTCTCTCAATTGTAAAAGCTTTTTTTTACATTATTATCAACTTTTAACACAAAAAAACAAAAATCCGAAATCAAAATTTATAATTAAATAAACCCCCGTTGAAACTGATTATTTGAAAATTGGCTTTGCCAAAGCGAAAAAAAGTATAATAATTGGTTCCAAACGTGGCTTAATCCATAAATCATGTCCTACCATCAGCTTCACCTTCTAAATAATTAGGAACAGGTCTTTGAACACTTTTAGTTTCCAATTAAATCCCCAAACAACAAGAAGATCAACCAAAAAAATGTTGGAGCTGTGTTGGTGTATACACATACGTATATGTATATGTATACATACGGTTGTGTCAAAATCTTTCTAACATAATCCAGTGAGTTGGGTTGAGCTCAAATTCCTAGATCTAAGTGCATGAGTTAGTCCTGCAGTCTAAGATAGTAAGCTATATGTTAGGAAAGCTATGATATGATCTTTATTTAGACTCATGAATTGCATGACTAATAATTGCAGTTGCAGATGTAAATCACTCTCTCATTGCTTATTTGATCTGATGTTGTGCTAATTCATTTGATTCTGTTCAGTGCATACAAGAGGCGGATAGAACTTCAGAAGGATTCTACATTCGTTCCGGTATTACTGTCATATTTAAGAACTCAACAATCAAGGATGGATTTGTCATATAAACTCCACTCGTGTTTTTATGAAATTTGTGTTTCAAAATAAAGAAAAATTTTCTGTATCATTAACACAAAGTAAGGATTCAGAAAGTTTTTGGGAGGTGATTCTTGATGTATACTTGATGATGTAAAATTCATTACTTCATTTTATAATAAAAGTCATTCTTCTTCAATTTCCTTGATGGCTCCAAGTAATTGCTGTATAATTTTCTATGTTTAATATTCAGTCATGCCAGGACAACTAAACAAAAGTTGAAAATTTGATGAAAGGTTCACTTTGAAAATCAAGCACACAAACAATACTGGTGACTTGTATTAATTTCAAACGGACATATCAGAGGAGAAAATTGAGAGCATGCAGACTGGGTTTGGTGGAAATTAAATGAAGTTCATCATTATGGTATATTTTCAATTGAACGCTGAAATCATATGGAAAGGTACACTTGAAAGCTACAACAATGATTCCCAACACCTTATCTTGAATGCAAATCTGGCCAGTGTTAATAATTGAACAGGGTGTTGTTACATGTACTACTTATTTTCAACTATGAGATACGTGCGGCATTAGAAGATGTATGAAATATTTCATTTTTGTTTGTAAGTGGGTCCATGCAATTCATTGGAACATTTATTTTATTATAAAGATATGTCATATAGTTACATAAAATATACGCCTCAAAAAAAATTAAAGTACGTGGGAATTGCATATAGGCCTGCACCGAGGGATATCCTTGAATAAAAAGCATGTTTTTTTTTTCGTGCGCCTGCAAGCTCGCCGCCCCAACCTCGAATGAACCCACCGTGGACTCCCAAACATTTTTCACATAGAAACGGTGATCTCGAAAGATCACTCCATTCCTAGTAAGCCAAGTCGCCCATAATGCCGTTGGGACAATAATTTGAGGCACCCACCCATACTCGTTGGAGGACCCCGACCTGGTGCTGCTTTGCATTTTGGCCCACAATTCATCCAAATTTACAGGGACTCCTTGAGATTGCAATAGGGGATTCAATAGGGACCAAATCTGAGATGTCATCAGGCACAAGCAAAAGAGGTGCTCCACCGTCTCTTCCTTGGTTCCGCACATCACACACATCTTTTTGCCATGAACGGGATCTCCAGGGATTCGCGCTTCCACCGATTGTATCCATGCCTGACTACGTATTTGCCAGTTTTGTGTTCTTTCCACTCATCAAGTCTTCATCCAGCTAGTTTGGGGCACTTTGTTTCTAGTTTCGTATGCAGTCTCACTTCACTTATGTATATGCTTTGAAATATATAACATTATATTTTTTTTAAATAAATATATACAATTTATTGAGATATATGTTATTAAAGCACGTGCTTCGTTATATTGAAGTATACGCTTTCAGATATAAAAAAAGTAACTTGATTGTACATACAATAACCAATAAAAAAAAGGGCACGTCAACACCCACCAACCATTTACCTGTTAACACCATCCAAAAAAAATTAAAATTTAATTTGAACATCACTATTCTCACCAACCATTCGACGGTCGATCTGTCAATCTTCCTTTACAACCTTCGACGGTCTCTCTATAACATTTCTTTACGATCTTCGACAAAATCTCTGTCAACTTTCCTTTACGACATTCGACAGAATCTCTGTCAACTTTTTTATGACCTTCGACCTTAGCAGTATCGAATGATTAAAAAAATGTGAGGATTTTGAGATATATATAGTTTTAAAAAATGTCTATTTAATATGAGATTTTGGTTTTAGATTAGAGCTTGCAGATTGGATTAATTGGTTTTAATTTTTTTCTATAGCTTTGTATGCAAATGCAAGGAGGTTGAAAGAATTAGCTATTGCTTCTGGTTCAAGTGTTTTTATTGGAATGTGATGATTGTAATATGAGTATTGAATGTAATGTGAATGTGTTAACATTTTGATGTACATTGAATGTTAAATGTGGTCGAATGTATTAAGTCTTCTTTTGAAAAAATATTCGGTTCGATACTGCTACGGTCGAGCACACCCTCCCAGGTCGACAGACCAACCGTCGAAGGTTAATAGAACTATTATCGAAATTTATAAAGGAAGATTGACAGAGAGACCGTCGAAGATTGTAAAGGAAGGTTGACAGATCGACCATCGAATGGTTGCAAAGAATAATGATGTTCAAATTAAATTTAAATAATTTTTTTGTTGTTGTTTTGATTAGTGCTAATAGACAAACGGTGTGTGAGGATAGACGTGCCCTAAAAAACATGCTATGAAAATCAAAAGGAAAAGACTCAGCCAACCAATCTTGCCAATGTTACCAAACACAGAGTCCAACATCACCCATGTCTTTTTCTTTGAACTCAACTTTTGACTATTAAATTTTATTTATTAATATGCAATTTGTTTTGTTGATCAATGAAGTCAACAATGTTTTTTTTATTTTTTATTTTTGGTTCAAATCAACAATGTTGACAAGCATGATTGACTCAGGAATATTTGATTTCATTTACACTCACAATTGGTTTATCAATCTAATAAATGCCAGCCGCATGTGAATTTTTTTTTAGCTTTGTTATACTCAATTGTTTTTACAAATTCTTTTCATATATCTTATTAACCTCATCTACTCAATATAACGATGTATTTATCTCATTAAAAAAAATTAATATTTTATGTAATGATACTATTCAAGTCTTAAAAGATATATTTTACATTTTATAAAAATTCATACCTCACTATACAAGGTATATAATTTTTAAAAAATACAAATATGGATAGACTATATTTTGAGCAGTAAAATAAATTAAATATAACATTTTTTCCCCTTTCTTTGAGTAGAAAAATGTGTATAATCTTTCATAGCTCAAAAATGAATACCCACGCGATCCATGCCAGCTTTGGTCAAGAAGAGGAATTAGAAAAAAAAAGGGCAAATGAATGATGGTTTGGGATTACATTGGTAGTGAGTAAAATGAATGAATTTTTATATTGCATTCAACATGGTGACTTGTACAAAAGGAAGAAAATGTTACAATGTGAATTGAATATAAACAAGTCATTTTCAGCCTAAAATAAGTCACAATAAAGTTCAGATCTGATACTTCATATGTGATTTTAAAAGGGAAAAAAAATAATCCACAGATCTTTCGCACATCTTTCATTGACTGAATAAATAAATAAAAGTAGTATGAAAAGAGGCAAAATTGTCATTACTACTGCAGAGATGATATCTTTTCTTTTGATGTGACTAGAGATAATGTCGTTGTTTTATATGATCTACCAACACTGTCTCCTTTTCATGACCACATTCTCGCCACAAAAAAAAAACCTAACGCTTTGAAAATTAAACCATTTTTTAATCTTTATTAAATAGATAACTAAGCTAATCATTCTTGTTTTTTTAATCATATTTATCGAATCAAAAGGTAAACAAATATCTTTCTTTTTAAATAAATATATGAATTCATGTACTTTCCACATAAAATAATACATATTTTGGAAGGTGAATTGAAAAAAAAAAGTACAGCCAACTAATAACTATTTTTCCTTACCAAAAAATAAATAAATAATAATGATAATTATTTTTTAAATCCCAACAAGTTTGATTTTTTAAAATTACATATCCTGATATATCTATATATATATATATATATATATATGAATTGAAAGTAAATTTTATTACATTTATCCTAATCTAGTACTCGAACTATAAACTATATATTCTATTTCCCTATTTGAGTGATGAATTGAGTTATTCAAGAAAGATAATTATACTAGTAGAATAAATTTTTTTGTTCGAATATATTTTTAATTATTCTTGTTGCGGAAAATAATAACAAAAATTTTAATTGTTTGATTAACAATATTTAAGTTGTAGATAAAATGTAAATAAAAATTTATAAAAATAAAAAATGATTTGACATATGAAAAATGATTTGACAAGTGGTTCATTTTATATCTATAAGTGGAATAACTCAATTCTAAGGGCCTGAAATACCAATACTTTCTTATTCCCCACATTCCCACGAACCATTATCACCTTATTCTTCTAATCAAAACATTTTTTTCTCTTATTCCATTGTTATTTTTACCTCTATTTTATTATACAAAAAGATAGAGGTTTCATACATTCAGTTAGTTAGGACTTTCCAACTGCTGGGTGTCTGATTCACATTTAGGTTGAATTAAATTGTTCTCCAAACAAGTATTTATCATTGGTTTGGTGCCACCACCACAATTCATTCCCCCAAAAGGGATTTACTATTGGTTACAGATTACATCAGCATCAAGAAGTAATACTCAAACAATTCAATTTTCTTTTGGAGTACTAAACACCAAAGATAATAGTATGAATCCATAATTCATTCAATCCTGGGGTCCAAATCGAGGGGTGTAGATCCAGTCAACCCTGGGTTAGTCAGTATCATCAATATCAAATTATACAACATATAAAACAAAGTGCACAATCAATTATTGTTCCGATTCATATATTGCATAGTTTGATATTGATGATACTGATTAAATCTAGACTTGACTGTATCTAGACTCTCAGTCTAGAATCCAAGTTTTAGAATGAGTGTGCCAAGCCAATAAGAGCAAACTCTCGAATCCATCAGTCAATCCGAACCGTCGAAATGACAGCCGACTTCCCAAGCTTGTGGAGCTTACAAGCGAGCTCTTGAAGCCTCGCCTTTCGCAGCTCTGGCGACTGGTTCAACCCCTCATTAATCTGTATAAAAAAATACAAAATGATTACATTTATTGTTATTTTTGTGTGTGTTTTGTCATCTAATTAGTGGAAGAAATAAGAACAATAGAATTGACCTGTAAAAAAATATTAGCAAATTTGACCTTGGGTTTTCGGAATTAATAGAAGGGAGTGACTTGCTAACTCAAATTATCACAAAAAATTATATAAACCAGTAAAAGCATCACAACTCATATTTTTTAATATACTCAAAAGTGATGTATTAATAGAATGTCCAATCAACACTTTGGTTGGTTTAAAATTTAAAATGGGATAGATTAAAATATCAATCTTTTTTTTTTTGTCACGTGACTATGATTATCGTCTTTTATTTCATAAACTGGAGCTTGGGGTGAACACTCCTTCCTTATCCAATAAAAACATCAAAAGATTATTGTATTTGCTAATAAAGTGATAAAGATCATTAATTTATTATTTTATCGTTCAAATATCATTTATGATGACTTCAAATATTGAAGACACCTTTGTTAATTATTATTTTAAAATTACCCCCCCCCCCCCCCCAAATTCATAATTCTAAAATAAGACACTGATTTGAGTCCAAATTTTTTTCTTGGGAAATAATTTTTTTTTATAAAAAAATAATTTTACAGTGATATTTTATAATTAAAAAGGAAAATCAGATTTTTCAACTAATCATTCAAAGTTTGTTAATTTTTTTTTTACTCTATATAAAAACAAAATCTTGTTAATTATTATTGTTCAACCAATCATTCAAAATTTGTTCTTCAAAATTATATTTTAAAATATATGATAACAACATCAACATTTTAAAAAAATATATAAAAACAAAATCTTCTTATTCTGTCTTTAAACGCCCCCCTTTTAAATAATAAAAAAAAATAAATGCATCTAACCCTCTTTACATTTTATCGCTGTATGAAATTAAACACATGCCTATTATCATGATATGAGACTATAAAATAGATAGAGTATATGGACAATCAAAATAAAATAATAATAATAATAAAAAGACAAAAACCTTGCACTCGGAGTGATGGAGGACCCTGGTCCCGTCCCGGCAGTGCGTGGATCTCACGACACACAACCCATGCGACTCAACCTCATCTAGCAGCGCGGACAGCATCAGCGACCGAGACGTCGTCGTTGTCGTTCCCCCTCTCGCATCCGTCAGCGACACGTTCACCCCGTCCCCTCTCATCCTAATCGCCACCGACGACGACGGCTCGGGCGCCACCCGAATATCGCAGTCCCCCTCTCTCGTCCCCCCCGACGAGACCATCATCGCATCCGATTCCAAATTGGCCGAAGAAGAAGGAGAAGGAGAAGGAGAGGAGCGATTGCGGAGTGAGCGGAGGCGGGCGGAGGCGAGGGGGATGTATTTGATGATCTCGTCGAGGATGGCGGACTGTTCTTTGCGGACGGTGGAGGAGTGGGGGAGGAGGGAGTGGAGGGAGAGGAACAGCTCCCTCATCGACTTCCGCCGCTCGCGCTCCGCCAGCTTGTGTCGCTCACGAGCGTCTACGGTGGCGGTGGTCGGTGAGTCGTTCCACTCGGTGGTGGCGGCGGTGGTCATGGTGTGGGTTTTCTTTCTTTTTTTTGTTGGGGGATCTTGGAGTGATTGGTTGTTCGGGTGGATTGTTATTTATAAAGGGGGGATGCGCAAAGCTATAGTCAAAGGGTGATGGTATTCATCCTAGTCTGAGTTTAGTTAGTATCATCAGTTTCAAATATCATAGCTTATGAATGGAACTGCACGGCTAATCTTTTGGTACAGGAGTTACGCTCCTATTGGATCCTGTCAAACTTGGATTTGATTAGTACCATTAGCATTCAATAGAATGTAACACATGTATTCAACAATTGACTTTGTAATTCGATTCATAGGCTATGCAATTCGATACTAATGGTATTGATCAAACTTACGTCTAACTGGATTAGGACTCCAAAGGATGCTACTACACTCAGTCATTTTTATAGCCCAAAATACCTTGTTACAAATTCAGTGACATTGTTAAATTGTTCTTTTTCTTCAAACAAGTATTGATCATTGATTTGGTGCCGCCACCACAATTCATTCCCCCAAAAGGGATTTACTATTGGTTATAGATTATATCAACATCAAGAAGTAATACTCAACAATTAAATAATCTTTTGGAGTACTAAACGCCAAAGATAATAGTCGGAATCCATAATTCATTCAATCTTGGGGCCCAAATCCAGGGGTTCAGATCCTGTCAGACTTAGATTAATCAATACCATCAATATTGAACTATACAGCAAATAAATCAAATTGTACAATCAATTATTGTCTCAATTCATATGTTGTACAATTTGATATTGATGATACCGTTCAAACCTAGACCTAACTATATCTGAACTCTCAGTCCAGAATGCAAGTTTTAGAATGAGTGCGCCAAGCCAATAAGAGCCAAGCCTCTAATCCATCAGTCAATCCAAGCCGTTGAAATGACAGCCAACTTTCCAAGATTGTGAAGCTTACAAGCCAGCTCTTGAAGCCTCGATCACCTTCCGTAGCTCCGGCAACTGGTTCAACCCCTCATTAATTTGTATAAAAAAATACAAATGATTAATTTTTTTTAATGTGTTTTGTCATCTAATTAGTGGAAGAAATAAGAACAATTTTTAGAATTGACCTGTAAAAAAAAACTATTAGTAAATTTGACCTTGGATTTTCAGAATTAATAAAAGGGAATGATTTACTAACTCAACTTATCACAAAAAATTATATAAACCAATAAAAGCATTACAACTGTCCCGCGAGACCTTGCGGTCATGGGAAAGGGACACCTCACCTTACTTAGGGTGCGTTTGGTTGCGCGATTGCGCAGCGTTTGCGATTGCAGGAAACTGCGTCTACAATCGTGTAACCAAATAGTTTTGCAATCCCAGTTTTAAATTCAGCGATTGCAGTTAAATAGTGTCCAAAAGCTACGATTTCAAAAAGCTGAGAAAGTGAGCTTCCTGCAGAATCAGTTTTGCAATCACAGATTCCTACAGAATCAGTTTTGCAATCGCACAACCAAACGCACCCTTAAAGGTGGATGTTCGATTCTTGCTCTTGGCAAGAAGAAAAAATGTGTGGACAAACATGCCCGACAGGGCTTGGTTTCATGGGGCCGTTAAGCCTAGTAAGTTGTTGGCCACTTGGTTTCATGGGGCCATTAAGCCCAGTAAGTTGTTGGCCTCTTGTATGGCTTGCTGTTGTTGTTTGTGTACCAAGGAACTTGTAGCTCCTTGGGAGCCTTTCTACCAAAAATATAAAAATAAAATAAAAGCATTACAACTCATATTTTTTTAATATACTCAAAAGTTATATATTAATAGCATGTCTAATCAACATTTTCATTGGTGTAAAATGGGATAGATTAAAATATTGGTCAATTTTTATTTTTTTTGTCACGTGACCGTTACCCGAATCCAAAATATTAATGTCTTTTCTTTACCAGTTGGTTCAAAATGGGATAGATTAAAATATTGGTTAATTTTTATTTTTTTGTCACGTGAATATTACCCGAATCCAAAATATTAATGTCTTTTCTATACCCTATATAATAATAATAACCTAAAAATGACACGATACGCCCAATGGACCTGCTCAATGAGACAGAGTGGGCTATTTGCATATCAGCCCCCAGGTGCCTTATATTTACAATCATGTCCTTAAAAAAATCGGTAGGGACGAGAGCAGGGCCAACAGTCTGGGTTATTTATAGATCGCCCCCCAGGTCCATGATATTTATAAAAAGATCCCTGAAAAAATCGGTCAATTTTGTCAACTTCCTTGGTTATTTGTGGATAGGTCCTCAAGGTCTCTGATTTCTTCAGGTCCATGCAAAATAAATCAATTTGTCCTTTTATGAGATATTTAAAGTTTCGCCCTTACTTTTTACCAGTTTCACAACTAGACCCTTATCTGTGTTAGTAGGACATTTTGATTTAGATTTTCATATTTATAAGAATATCTGTGGTCTCAAAAATATGACTTGTTGTTACCAAACTTCAAATTTTATCCAAATTTCTTTTTGAACCATTAAAATACCTATAAAATTATAAATAAATATTTTAATCTAATTATTTGAACTCATAAAGTTTACTTATGACGTTACTTGGTAAAATTTTGTTTTATTTACCTATACGCTTTCTTAATATAGCTTATGAATTAGGACATTCTCTATAATTTAGTCATTTATGTAAAAAATAACATTATTTGTTGATGTATTTGACACTTTAATATCATCATGTACTTTAAATTCTAAAAAATAAAATAGACTTCATTTGTCTTATTAGAAATGCTTTAATTGAAAATGTGATAGAATGATCATTAGTTTAACTGAGAAAATGTATAGTTTTATACAAGCAGACTTCATAAACCACGCACACAATATTCTTTGTGGTTTTTGTCTCGCATGTAAGTTATCACCATGAAGACTTAAGTATTAAAGAGAATTAAAATCATATTTATAGTTGCAATTCTTTTTTTATCTAGTTTTAAGAAGGTATCTTTGTTAATTATTTATATGGGTCAATGGAAAACTTAGGTCATTAGTGTAATTAAAATTCTTACTTTGTATAAAGAGTTTTTCATGTTTCTCTTTCATGTTTGACAGCAAATGGAGATTTAAGCATCTTCAGCGCCACTACATTTGTTGTTTAATCACTTGTTTGTACAAGTTTTTTTTTCTCATGCATGTCTTATGTGTTAGAAATTTTTGTGCGCGACAAACAAATATTAGGCTAAACACAAATTCTTATAATTATCACATCAAGAATATAAATGTTAGATATATACGAAATCATGCATACTCTAAAATATATAGTAAAAGCATTAAATAAAAGAGTAAGGGATTAGAAAAGTGTATCAGAAATGTGGAAGCGAGTGAAGGCACTCTGTTCTCAGTGAATAAGGCTCCCTCACGCATAGGGTTGAATGACGCCTACCACTGAAAGATACGACCACAATAGGTTTTGTTCTTCTGGGGTGCAAGCTACGGAAGAACCACATTGAACAGACTGCGATCCTTTCAGACGCCCGGATCAGAGAGAATAGCTAGAAATTGAAGATAGAAAAATGTACTGACACAACCCTTGGAAAATATATTTATGCATGGAATGGGTGCTTCTGTTGATCTTGTTGATCGTCACACTCTCATTTACCAAAGGATGCATGAGACCTTTATATAGATAGCAATATTAATCAACCCAATTAAATGATACATGCAACAAATGAATATTCAGTTACACCATTTCATTCAATACATGTAATTATGAATATTAACCATTGCATACAATTGAAACCGATTTGGAATGAAACGTTGCATGAGGTTATTGCAACCGTTTCAACATCACCCAATAATATGCATTGATGCATGCATTTTTGGTCACTTAATTCTAACATTATGAACATGGATTTGAAGACCTATAAGTGTTTTCACATATTACCAAATTTATAAATTTATTCATTCACGTGTTGACGTTGATTACACGCGTGCGCGCATACAACTTACTAGTATATGCTATATATAAAGAGCAAGGGATGCTGACAAAGGTTTTCACCTAGAGACTCAGGTTAACGAAACATGTTATTGCGGAACATTATAGTCTTTACAGATAGGCCCCCGTATTCCTTTTATATTGATAAACAGGTCCCTAAAAAAAGCAAAATTTGTCATTTTATTTGGTTATTTGTAAATAGGTCCCCAGGTCCGTGCATTTGTAGAAACTCTCCTAGGTCCCTTGTATTTGTAAACAGGTCCTTAAACAAATCGGTCACCTTGTCCTTTTCTGTGGTTATTTGTAGACAGGCACCCAGGTCCTTCGTATTTATTATTAGGTCCCTAACAACTCTTTTTCTGAAGATCTTTGAAGTTTCATCTTTAGTTTGTACCAGTTTATAATCAGACCTCTATCTATGTTACAAAAAGATGCCTCATTCAAATTTTAAGATTTATAATGAAGTCACTTATCTCAAAACATGACTCGCCAAAGTTTAAATTTTTTTAGACTATTAATATACCTATAAAATTATATAATAAATATTTTAATGTCAACATTTTAGCCTATAAAGTTATTTTATGGCAAGTTTATACTATATTTTCAACTTTCATTTTCATATTTATAATGATTATAAGACTAACTATTTCGTAAAATTTCATAAATTTTTTTTATTTCACGGAAGAATTGTATCCATTTGTTTTCGAGTCTCTCTCGCTCTCTTTTTCTGGATTCTGACTACGAATAAAAAAATTTAAATCAGTTATGATTTCATTGTTGTTTGAGAATTTTGATAAAACATAAGTAGTTCCACTCGAAAGTGCTTACCTCGAAGAGTGATTATAAAACATTATTACATAGGAAAATGGAATTTTATTAATATAATATTATTAAGAAATTTTGTAGAAACTAACAAGAAATGCTATTAGATACTTTCTTATTGATGCTATTAAAAAATTATGTAGAGACATGACAATAAATGATATTACATAACTTATTATATAAATACATTTTAATGATATGCATTTGAAATCATGGTAATTAATATTTTAGGGACTATAATTCAGCATATAAGATATTTAAATTTAAGTGATAATAGGTCAAATATATAATGTTATAATAAATTTGGAAATTACAGTATTGAATTTTTTATTACATCTTCGTTATTAAAGTTTTTGAAACACATTCCCTAAAAATCAAATATATGAATTAAAATATTTTGCTCAATTTATTAATTCATACAAAAAATAATATCATGTGTCTATGCCTTGAGAATTTAATATCTTTATATATTTTGAAGTCTAAGAAATATAAAGTTCATTTGTCATGTTAGAAATACATTTTTATTTACCCACGCGAATGCGCGTACAATAAAACTAGTATTTTATTTTTAATATTACGCTATCATAATGTATAGAGCTATAAATCATTTTTTATTTTTCAAAGAAAAAATATATTAACATATCTCAGTATATTTTTAAAAAAATTAATGAAGGCTGCCAACAAGACTGTACAAAGGATGACCATATCATTTTTCTTTTTCAAATTGAATATATATTAGATTAGACGAATATATCCTAGATTAAAAAATATAAAAATTATGCATTCAATTTATTTAAGCATATATTATTTTTTGTATAGATATTCATTAAACAATATATACCCACAGAGGATGCAAAAGTGATGACAATTATGCTGTTGTTTGTGTATAGAGAAACTTGTAGCTCTTTTGGAGCCTTTCTACCAAAAATATAAAAATAAAATAAAAGCATTACAACTCATTTTTTTTAATATCCTCAAAAGTGATGTATTAATAGCATGTCCAATCAACATTTTCGTTGGTTTAAAATGGGATAGATTAAAATATTGGTCAATTTTTTTTTTGTCACGTGACCATTACCCGAATCCAAAATATTAATGTCTTTTCTTTACTAGTTGGTTTAAAAATGGGATAGATTAAAATGTCTTTTTCTATAGAGGAACTTGTAGCTACTTTGGAGCATTTCTGTCAAAATAAAAATAAAATAAAAGCATTACAACTCATATTTTTTTAATATACTCAAAAGTGATATATTAATAGCATGTCCAATCAACATTTTCGTTGGTTTAAAATGGGATAGATTAAAATATTGGTCAATTTTTATTTTTTTTGTCACGTGACCATTACTCGAATCCAAAATATTAATATCTTTTCTATACCAGTTGGTTTAAAATGGGATAGATTAAAATATTGGTCAATTTTTATTTTTTTTGTCACGTGACTATTACCTGAATCCAAAATATTAATGTTTTTTCTATACCCTATATAATAATAATAACCTAAAAATGACACGATACGCCCAATCGACCTGCTCTATGAGAAACGGTAGGCTATTTTCATATCAGCCCCCAGGTGCCTTATATTTATAATAAAGTCCCTAAAAAATCGGCAGCGACGAGAACAGGGTCAACAGGCTGGGTTATTTATAGACCACCCCCCAGGTCCATGATATTTATAAAAAGATCCCTGATAAAATCGTTCAATTTTGTCAACTTCCTTGGTTATTTGTGGATAGGTCCTCAAGGTCTCTGATTTCTTCAGGTCCATGCAAAATAAATCAATTTGTCCTCTTATGAGATATTAAAAGTTTCGCCCTTAGTTCTTACCAGTTTCACAACTAGACCCCTATCTGTGTTATTAGGACATTTTGATTTAGATTTTCATATTTATAAGAATATCGGTGGTCTCAAAAATATGACTTGCCATTGCCAAACTTCAAATCTTATCCAAATTTCTTTTTGAACCATTAAAATACCTATAAAATTATAAATAAATATTTTAATCTAATTATTTGAACTCATAAAGTTCACTTATGACGTTACTTAGTAAAAATTTATTTTATTTACCTATACATTTTCTTAATATAGCTTATGAATTAGGTCATTCTCCACAATTTAGCAATTTATGTAAAAAATAACATTATTTGTTGATGCATTTGACACTTTAATATCATCATGAACTTTAAAGTCTAAAAAATAAAATAGACTTCATTTGTAATATTAGAAATGCTTTAATTGGAAATGTGATAGAATGATCATTAGTTTAATTGAGAAAATGCATAGTTTTATACGAGCAGGCTTCATACGGTCAATGGCAAACTTAGGTCATTGGTGTAATCATCAATCTTCTTATTTTGTATAAAGAGTCTTTCATGTTTCTCTGTCATGTTTGACAGCAAATGAAGATTTAAGCATCTTCAGCGCCACTACATTTGTTGTTTAATCACTTATTTGTACAAGTATTTTTTCTCATGCATGTCTTATGAACATGGATTTGAAGACCTATAAGTGTTTTCACATATTACCAAATTTATAAATTTATTCATTCACGTGTTGACGTTGATTACGCGCGTACGCGCATACAACTTACTAGTATATGCTATATATAAAGAGCGAGGGATGCTGACTAAGGTTTTCACCCAGAGACTCAGGTTAACAAAGCATGTTATCGCGGAACATTATAGTCGGCCATTTATAGATAGGCCCCCGTATTCCTCTTATATTGACAAACAGGTCCCTAAAAAAACGGCTAAATTTGTCATTTTATGTGGTTATTTGTAAATAGGTCCCCAGGTCCGGGCATTTGTAGATACTCTCCTAGGTCCCTTATACTGTAAACAGGTCCTTAAAAAAATCGGTCACCTTGTCCTTTTCTGTGGTTATTTGTAGATAGCCCCCCAGGTCCCTCATATTTATTATTAGGTCTCAAACAACTCTTTTTTGTGAGATATTTGAAGTTTCATCTTTAGTTTGTGCCAGTTTTATAATCAGACCCCTATCTATGTTACAAAAAGATGCATCATTCAGATTTTAAGATTTATAATGAAGTCTCTCATTTCAAAACATGACTCGCCAAAATTTAAATTTTTTTAGACTATTAATATACCTATAAAATTATATAATAAGTATTTTAATGTCATCATTTTAGCCCATAAAGTTATTTAATAGCAAGTTTATACTATATTTTCAACTTTCATTTACATATTTATAATGATTATAAAACTAACTATTTCATAAAATTTCATAAAAAAATTTTATTTCACGGACGAAGTTTATCCATTTGTTTTCGAGTCTCTCTCGCTCTCTTTTTTTGGATTCTACTACGGATAAAAAGATTTAAATCAGTTATGATTGCGTTGTTATTTGAGAATTTTGATAAAACATAAGTTGTTCCCCTCAAAAGTGCTTACCTCGAAGAGTGATTATAAAACATTATTACATAGGAAAATGGAATTTTATTAATATAATATTATTAAGAAATTATGTAGAAACGTAACATGAAGTGCTATTAGATACTTTCTTATTGTTCTTATTGATGCTATTAAGAAATTATGTAGAGACATGACAAGAAATGATATTTCATAACTTATTATATAAATACATTTTAATGATATGCATTTGAAATCATGGTAATTAATATTTTAGGGACTATAATTCATTCGGCATATAAGATAATTAAATTTAAGTGATAATAAGTCAAATATATAATGTTATAATAAATTTGGAAATTACAATATTGATTTATTTTGAAATTTTTTATTACATCTTCGTTATTAAAGTCTTTGAAATACATTCCCTAAAATTCAAATATGTGAATTAAAATATTTTGCTCAATTTATTAATTCATACAAAAAAATAATATCATTTGTCTGTGCCTTGATAATATAATATCTTCATATGCTTTGAGGTCTAAGAAATATAAAGTTCATTTGTCATTTTAGAAATACATTTTTATTTACCCGTGCGAATGTGCGTACAATAAAACTAGTATTTTATTTTTAATACTACGCTATCATAATGTATAGTGCTGCAAATCTTTTTTTATTTTTCAAAGAAAAAATCTATTAGCATATCTCAATATATTTTTAAAAATTCAATGAAGGCTGCAAATGAGACTGTACACAGGATGACCATATCATTTTTCTTTTTCAAATTGAATATATATTAGATTAGACGAATATATCCTAGATTAAAAAAATATAAAAATTATGCATTCAATTCATTTAAGCATATATTCATTTTTTTTGTATAGATATTCATTAAACAATATATACCCACAAAGGGATGCAAAAGTGATGACAATTATGATTATACATAACATTTTACTTGATGGAAGGATCCCACTTTCCACAAACTTAATTACTAGCTCCATCTTAAAGCAATATTTGAAAACGAGTTTGAAAAACTATTTTTCATTTAAATACTTTTGTTACATTTTAAAAAATTATTTTTTTTAACGAAAACCTACTTTTCATGGATTGCAACTGTCTCTACATCATGGTCATCCTCAGTATTAGGTCCTTCAACCCAGTAATCTCCACGATCCTCTTCTCCTTCTTCGGTATCTTCTCCTTCATCAGTATCCCCTCCTTCAGGATCTTCTTCTCCTCCTCCTTGAACTTCTTGGTGTGTTACATTGTTTACTTGAATTCCCTCAGTAATATCATTCCAACCCATGTCATGAAATGGGGACCTATAAATACAAACACACTATACTTAGACATATGAATACCCCCACCAAAAACATTCTATAAATACACAATGCTTACACATGTGGTATATTGACACTCCCATGAACATTGGTCGGTGTTGCATCAATTAAATCTTCTTGAGTACACGGAACGAATAACGATCCTGAAGATTGATATGGATTACGAACAATGGAGGGATACGAATCTTCTGCATCATAATTCATCGCATCACGACCTCTTTGTATGATCTCTTCCTTCTCTAACCATATTTGAATTACATGCACGTGTTTTGGGT
Source organism: Acorus calamus (assembly GCA_030737845.1). Lineage (NCBI taxonomy): Eukaryota > Viridiplantae > Streptophyta > Magnoliopsida > Acorales > Acoraceae > Acorus > Acorus calamus. The sequence continues at coordinate 7,551,636 of CM060861.1, read as the reverse complement.
ACAACATTATCATCACTTTCACACCCATATCATCTTCGAGAGGGGCACCTAAACTCTTTCCATCGTGAGTGGGATGCACAACACTCATGGACAATTTGTAACGACTTGGATCGGTCTCCGTCAAATGGTACATCATTTGGAGTAAATCGACATAAGAGATCATCTTATTTATGATTGTGGTTTTTCTGGTACCACCTTCATAAAATGAAGTATCTTCACGTTGAACAATCCTCCCGTTAAAAGAGTACATCAACGGGATATCGGATTTCTTCATCATCTAAACCATAAACTATTCAACTTAGTAAATATATTTATAAATTGATAAAAAGAAATTCATCCAACCCCTACATATTAAACACTATAACATTCATGCAACACATACAACGTATATTTCCTAAATGGCCTTCGAATATTTTAAAATGTTTTCTAAGAGGCCATCTTATTTTTTCCGAAGGCCTTTGAATTTTTTAAAAAGTTTTTATATGACAATCAAATTTTTTAAGATATAAAAATTTTTTTCACAAATAGGAAATTTTAAATAAATTAAAAAAAAATTATATTTAAAAACCAAAAATTTATCAATAAAATCAAAACAATTGATAAATAAATAAATAAATTCAAGAACATTTAGGGTTTTGATGATTACCTTTGAATTAAAAGTTCTTTAAGTGAATCACTGATTTTTTGGGTTTGGCAGGGGTGGATGAAAGAGAGAAAAAGGGGGTGAATTTGGGGGTTCTTGCGGGACGGAAGGTTTAAATGCCGTGATCTGGAAACGGCATGTATATATGCCGTCTCCAGGTGATGGTATGTGTACATGCTGTTTCCAGGTGACGGCATGTATATGTGCCGTGTATATATGCCGTTTCTAGGGGACATGCCGTTTCTAGGGGACGGCACATATACATGCCGTCTCCTGTGTATTTTTCCACTCCCAAAGTCTCGTTTGTTTAAAAAAATTAAACACTGGAGACGGATCATATATAATCCGTCTCGGTGTAATTTCTCACCGAGGCTAGTTTTTGCTAATATTCGAAGGGTGGAGCTATTTTTGCGAATATTCATTTTCTCGGGATTAAAAGTGCTAATTACCCTTTAATTAAACATGATTCCAACATAAAGTTCTAAAAAACTGTCCAAACTCTACTGGTAAACAATAGTCCTAACGTGCTTTGCCTCCTCAGAAGACAAAATACGCGCGCGCACACAAAGCCTCAACAAGGTTTGGTTCTTGTTTGGTTCAAAACCATTCACTGGACATTCACTACTTATTACATCACCAGCACTTTGTATTCCAACGAACTGTTGTTTTTGTTTGGGTCCAATTTTTGTCACTTGAAATATTGCAGCACCTTATATTCCAATGTATCATCATCGCGTTGACATGACGTGCACATGCAAATGACACTTGAACTTGAACAATTAATATAATAATGTGGTGTTTGGTTTGATGGAATATTGATTTTAAGTGTTGATTTATAAATATAAAAATTATAAATATTGATATTTATAAGCGTTTTAGAAAGAAAAAAAAACATGTTTGGTTCGGTTAAAAAATAAGCACTTATTTTTATAAGAGTGTTTGATTTACCACTTATTAGTAGTGTTTATTTTTATAAGTTTTTTTTTATATATATTTTATGTTTGTGTCATTCAGAATCGCTAAGTTTTACATTTTTTTATTTACATGAGTTTGAGTGCTTTGTTCAAAAATTTAATTACATATCTATTCTCCTAGAATTGGGATGACCTTATCTGAAAATTTTCATCAAATTCTGATATCATTTTAAAAATTTATGCAGTTCTGAATGGTATCCTGGTTTTCTATGAGTGGGTTTGGTTGGTGGGAATGTGGGATATTTGATCGGTTAAGTCACCCCATCTATACATTTTGTGTGTGGGTGAGGAGAGCTTAAATCAACCCCCTCCCCCATCTCATTCACCCAAATCTCCAAATGAGGGAACTTATTTGTCTCTTTCTCTCAAGCTCTCACTCTCTCGATTTCATTTTCTTCTTGTGACCGAGTCTTCTGGTCGGATGGTGGTGGAGATCGATCTGGTGAGGAGATCCGAAGAGGAGAGATGGTGATGGGGGCTGGGGCCTCGCCATGGAGATCAGAAGAAGGAGATGATGCAGAGCTCCTCAGCTAGTAAATCTCGTGTGGAAACCCATCGCTCGATGGGAGACATTAGGACTTGCCGAAATGTGTTTGTTTAGCGATGGTGGTGGAGCAGCTGCTAGGATTTCGGGAGGAATGAAAGGGAAAAATCGATTTGGCTGTTGAAGAGAGAGGGTCGGTGGAAAAGGGGGTTAAATTCTAAGGAGACCTTGAATGCTATAACCAATTTATTAACATGTATTATGACATGTTTTTATATTCACACGTCTTGTAAATAAACATTTTTTTAGACTTTTAATCATCATATTCCATTATATTCTATATTTATTCTCTAAACATATCGCTAACAATTTGTATTAGTGGATAGAACCGCCTGGCCAGTAGTGCTACTTATTCAAATGGCAACCATCTTATAACTGTAGAATTGATGGAAACCGCTCATTTAATAGTCCATACAATTGAGCTAAAAATGCATGTATACACATACATCAAAAATCAATATTTCTTTTGTATTATATTGTAACAAATGAAAGAATCCTCACTATAAACACTTCAACCCTGATGATCTGCACACATGTGAACGCACTCTTACAAGGATCTTATTGAACCTCCTCAGATTCACCTTCACATTCTGTCCCTCCAAATACACCCTCTTCGTCTCCGACCACCCCTTCTTCGTGATCGCAACTGGATTCACAATCACCGGATCGTGGCGACCATATTTGCGCAACAACGAACTCTCCCCCGGGTCCACCCTATACTCTTCATACTTCAATCCAAGCCTCCTAGCCGGCTCGCCATAGTAGGTGTCGGCGGCCCAGGCGAGGCCCAGGGGGACTATCTGTATAAAGACAGTGCTAGGGCGCATGAAGAGTAAGTGCGTCATGGCGGCCCCATGGACTCCCATCATCACGTCGGCGGTTTGGAGGGCATTGTAGATTTCAGAGAGAGGGGTGTTTTTTTTAGGGTTGAGGAGTTGGACCTCGAACCCAATCCGCTCGCACAATCGGACTAGGTCTTTAAGGTTTAGAATGACCCGGGACCGGTTGCGGATGAAGATGGCGAGCTTTGGTTTCCTCTTGTGGTGGTAGGTCACGATGGATTTGAGTTGGTTTTGACGTCCTATGCCCTCGCCGATAAGTGTCTGAAAATCTTTCATGCTTTTGCCTGTAGAATCGATATATCAAATATCATGTCAATAATATATATTTCAACTGAATTGATCATTAGTCATTGAAAAGAATAATTAAATGGAGGATATGAATAATAAGATTATTAACATATAAGAAAACTATAAAATTTGATATTAGTGTAAAATCATTTTTGATACTTTGTTGACTGGTAATTCTTTGACTTTGATTACTCTTGACTCAACTTTTGGTGGCCACCATCCAGCTGGCCAATGTTTTGGGCTGTCAGAATCAGGCCTTATGAGAACAGTCTACACCATATGTCCATATGTGCTCCATTTAATTTATTGGGCCGTAATGATTAAAATGTAAGCTTCCAAACTTTACCCAAAAAAAATACCAGCTGCCAGTGAGAATTATATATTGCTATTTGATAAATAAAAAATAAATGTGTTTGACATTGCATATTTTATTCAAAAATAATGTAACACTTACAAATTACTGTTACAAATGTTACATGGTATCATGCAAATGAGATGAATTAATATTTAAAAGGGGCATTCATGCCGTCTCTACTCGGTAAATCAATAATAGAGTATAAACTTTATTATACGAATATAAATATAAAATGATGTACACTTGTGTGAAAAAAATGTAAAATACGTGCTGGGAGTATAACATTTTCTTTATAAAATACAGTTTTTAAGTACAGAAAACATTGCTCATTTTTTATCTGCTCCAACAGCCGATTAGGTTTTTTTGTTGTGTTATGTTTTATTTCATCCAAAAGATTAGTTGTACAGTGATGCATGCAAATTGTGACTAATATTATAATAATGTCTACAGTGTAATGAACTGTACTTACAAACATATTTCATAGGACCTACTTAATTTTTTATTTATTGAGTTACTTAAAATATGTCTCAATCAAACACAGCATGTTAGCAACAAAAGATTGACAACAGAAAATTAATACTATGTTAGGTCGTGAGTTTCTTTCAATTCATGGATTCTTCTATACAGTTGTGTTTCCAAAAAGTGCCACTCTAGCATCAAATCATCAACATGAGATTGTTCGGCCAATATAAAAAAATAAAAATAGATCAATGTTCCTTAGAAAATTATGCATGCATCATGCCCCTAGAATAGGATGGATGACCTAACTTGTGTCATTCAACTTTATGCAGCTTGAATACCACCCAAAAAAAAAAAAAAAAAACTTTATGCAGCTTGATTTGGATAAAGTTATTCTTATCCTTGTTTTGCTATTCTAACAAATAGTTTTTTAGATTTTTTTTAAAAAAAAGAACAATGGCTATGACCAATCAGGTGAACCGAGCTGACATGGATCATGATAAAAAGACAATTAAGTAATAGTAGTCTATTTTTTCATGTAATTAGTTCAATGTGGATCACTAAATTGATCGAAATTTAGATTAAATATTTTACTTTATCTCCTGTTAATGCATATATTATGCTATCCCAACGAAAAAAATCTATAATGATATAAAATAATTCCACAGCATTTTTTGAAAAAGAATTACTCTTGCACGCTATTTTTTTTTAATTCTCAATTAAAAAAAAATCCAAGGACCTTTAAAACTGTTTTTCTTGGCGGGGTTTTTTGGCATATAGTCAAATTCATTTCTATTTCTTATTTTTTAAAACTAATATAACTTATATGATACGAATTCAATTCTTAGCCTATTTCCATATCAGAAGGATATTAAAAATGAGACCAATGTATGTTTTAACATGTATTTGAAAATAATAATCTCTAAGATATCATCAATTACCATTTTCATATTTTTTATTAATATTATCTACTTCAATTGGACAATGACAATAGATGTTTGGGTCCTATTCTAATTAAAAATACCATGTTAGATAAATAATCATCAACTTGTCTTTGTATAATACCATATAGAATGATTAAAAGGGTCATTATCAAGACATAATTACCATTTGGCATCAGCGACGGATCGATCATAAGCTCGCCGTGGATGTTCAGTCCAACGATGACCTCTCGGAAACAATGAACCCTCCGGTCCTTCGCGAAGTCGATCACCGGATACTTCGATAATCTTCTGACTATCCCACCATATTTGGTCAGCCACCATGGATGATACTCCAACACAACAAACACGATGTCCCCTTTGAACCTCTCTGTCGTTAAATACAACGGGATCAATCCGTCGTTGAATTCGTGGTACACATTTCCCGTGTACCCCCCAGTCGAGAACACCACGCCCGGCGATTCATGCCAAACCTCGCACGGGGCATCTCTCGCGCTCGTCGTGTTCGTGGGAGGAACCTTTCGCATTGAGACCTCGTTGATGGTTCTCATGATGGTTGTCTCCCACTTGCGCGTGTATGGGCGGATCTTCTCTTCCATGCGATCGATCGATTTCGAATGATCGTATACGATGATGCTAGGCGGGGATCGATGCATCATCCTTACATCGCCTCGAGCGTAACAAACGTCGGTTCTGTATTGGGTTCGATCACAACAAAGTAGTCCTCCCTCTTCGCTTTTGTTTCTGATCACCCCAATCTCCAATGAAGGACTGACACGTGATTTCCATTGGCCATTGATGAGCGAAGAACAAGAGATCAACAAAGGAGGGACATTCTCTTGCCGCACCTCGAGCGGCTCCTCTTTCATTGCCATGTGAGCCTTCAATGGATCATCAACATCTTCAACTAAAAAATCCAAATCAAACTCAATTTTGTTAGTGAAAATTATGAGAGAACAACATGAAACAAGTGTTTAGTACTACTAGTCATCATCCTTTGATACCAGAAGGGGGAGTCGAAGCAAGGCGTAAAACGGTGGCGGCCGTGTAAATGAGCATTAGAAGCAGCCAGAAGAGGCGGCGGTGGGGATGCCCGACAGGCTTCGATGGAGAAATCAATGGCAACGGAGGCGGCATGTGTTTGGTTTTTTGGACAGGAAGCATGGCTTTTGTGTTTGTTCTTTTCTTGCAAGGTGAACGAGAAGAAAGGTTTTGAAGGAGAGGAAGGTATATGTTGAAATTAAGAGAATTGGTGTTAACAAATGAATGAGTGAATGAATGAATCATGTGAACAGTTGGAGGAAGAGTCAACTAAATTGATAAAGAAAGGGAGAGAATTTAATATAAGCCTCTATCAATTCTTTTGATATCATTTCAAATCTCTATCAAGGTAAACCTGTTATGCACGCTTCTTTCATCAATCATCATCATCAAGAAGAATAAAGATCTTGGTTATTGTAGAGGATGATCTGAAGAATGTGAACCGTTGGTATCATGATAACATAGATTTTTGAATTTCCCAATCTTTAAAAGTTTGGCAATTTCCATACTTCCTGTATTTAGTAATTTCAGGATTTGGTTCATATCTTTCGTTATTTAAAAAAGTAATCGTAATTATCTGTTGATGTAATGATGCATTTAAGCTTAGATCTTAACACTTGCAAAACAACAATGATAATGAATCCATAACACATACAAGTAAAAAAGAATTGATTCACTATATCAAATAATCAGATTCCAAAAAATGTCCCCCCACCACCGTTATTTCTCTCAAAGTTAAAAGTAATGTGGAAAAGACTAAATAGACCAGAGAAAATGACCAAAACACCTCTAAAAAGGCTAAAACATTTAACTGAATATTTACTGTACATGAACTCATAATTGCGATTGATATCTACTTTAGATGATGAAATACGCATAGTAACCATTCATGGTACTCATAATTCCTTAAAGTTAATTTTCTCAATTGCTGATGTACATGGCTACTTGAAAATTAAGGCTCCTGAAGCATCAAAGAAGGCCACCATCCCTTCCACACCAAACATGTTTAAAAGTAGAAATACAGCAACAATGCAACAGCAAAATCAAGTCTAATAGATTACTGCTTTCAAATGAAACAGAAAATCAGGTTGCATTATAGGAAAGATTTGCCAGTTCATTAGGCATGAGAGGTCTCCCCATTTGTTTAATTCGTAAAAAGTGATGTGTTGAGTGTTTGGAATTGTTAGCGTTACATATTAGGAAAGTGTGTGACATTAAAATTATACAAAGCCAACATTAATGGTTCAGCAAAGTAGGTTTTCAAAGTCAGAGCCACCAGTTGTAGCCAATTGGTTTCTCTTTCATTGGCTGTATTTATATAATTCAGTTGGTTTGCTTCATTACATGCAGTCTTTGTTTCCAGCATTGCTTGCAGTCATATTTTGCTAATAAAGCATATATTTTTTATATAAGTGGGTATATTTAGTCCATTTGGGCAGTGGAGTAGACGGGAATAGGGTGGAATATGGGTGAATAAGAAAAAAAAACATATGTATTTTTTGTAATGAATAAGTGGGTATTGTATAGGTATGCCTAAATTAAATATGAGTGGATAAGTTGATATAAGTATTCCAGCCCTGAAATTGTATTATAGCACCCAATTATTCCATTGGTATATGGGGGCCCACATGTTAAATCACATGTCATCACCGCTAATAAATTAGGTATATATGTGTCAAATCACTTTTTCACACTTTATGATTTTTTATTCACATATTATTAATAAATTATTCATGATCAATTAAACAATAAAAATTTAATTATTACATGTTTCAAATAGAATAAATAAAAACATAATCAAACTATAAAATGACTTATTTTTTATATTTACTAGAATAGTTATCTATTCCATAATAATTTATGTCATTATTCAAAAGGAGCATAATATATGCTATATATTTTCTTGGGAAAAATCCATATAACCCCCTCAAATCTTATTGAAATCCATATAACCCCCTGACTTTTCTTAAAATACATAATAGTATATAACCCACTGAAAACACCTATTAAATCCAAATAACCCCCTGAATAAATTCTTTGTTAATAGATAATGAATATTTGTGCATATTTCGTTTAGTTAACCATAACTGAAAACACGATATACTAAAAAATCACTATAATGGATTAAAAATGCAAAAAATCTTATGAAAATGACAATCTACCCTATCTGAATATTATAAAACTTTATTTGGTTGAGTAAAATCGTTATTTATAAAAGATTTTTTGCATTTTTAACGCATTGTAGGCTTTTTTGGTATATTATGTTTTCTACTATGGTTAATCAAACATAATATTTACAAAATATTCATCATCCATAAACATAAATTTTTTCCATAGAGTTATTTAAATTTACTAGGTGTTTTCATAAGGTTATATGAATTTTAAGAAAAGTCATAAAATTATATGGATTTCAGTCAGTTTACAGGGGATTATATGGATTTTTCCCATTTTTCTTATGAAAACACATATTTCACTATAAAAAATCATAGAAGGGGAGGACTGCAAACATAGCTATAAATAGCATTATCATAATTGGAGATTTGGTGTTTAGATAGTTATGCCTACCGTAATAAATCAAAATTCCCATGTTTTTGAATGCATATGCCTGTTTCAAATGGGGACCATGAACCATCCATCACATGTGATGAGGGGTCCCAATTTGTTTGTTAGTCCCATGGTTTGAACAAGAACATGCTTTGCATGCCCTATTGTCACGCAAAGCATGCACATTTTTTAAAAAAAAAAGAATATATTAGTGCAAAGTTACCTTAAACTACCTAATAATCAACCACTATTTCCTACTTATATATCACGCAAAGCATGCACAATAGAGTCGAGTGATTGGGTGCGGCGGAACGGCGGTGCGGCAGCGACGTGGGCCGTTCGATCGCAGGTCCATCGCATCCGACGGTCGATGTGAATTGCACCCGACCGTCCGATGCGATGGACCCGTGATCGACGGTCCACGTCGCTGCTGCACCCGCCATTCCGTCGCACCTAATCGGTTTATATATATATATATATATATATATATATATATATATATATATATATATATATATATATATACGGGGGCGATTACATGCGGCGAACGGCAGGTGCGGCGGCCACGTGGGCCGTTCGATCGCGGGTTCATCGCATCCAACGGTCGACGTGAATCGCACTCGACCGTCCGATACGATGGACCCGTGATCGACGGCCCACGATCGACGCCGCACCTGCCGTTCGCCGCATGTAATCGGCCCTATCTATATATATATATATATATATATATATTGGATTTTTCTACTGCAGAGACCCTAAATACAATAAAATAATAATAATAACGATTTTAAAGAACAATGTGAAATACTATTACAACACCTCAATATCCATCTCTACTTTATTTTTAAAAAAAAATATTTTTCTTTTAAAAAGAGAGGATACATGTAGGATCCGATTAAAAATCATGTATGCGGTGCAAGAATGATATTATTTGAGTGCATGAGTAGTTCTTTCATAAATAATAAATAAAAAATGAAGTGAGGGTTGTTTAATAAAATTTAATTTTTGTAGCTGAGGTGACATATTGTGATTGGATGCCACAATATTACTAACATAGAGAGTCATACTCATGATATGATGTAGTACGATATTTGTCAATTAGCTTTTGAGTTTTTTGGACCACTTTAGCTTTTGATTAATTCCAAGTGTTTTTTTTTCTACCCTCTTCTTTAAAAAAAAAATCTTACTCTTTTCAGGGTATCAAAACACTTTAGCTGTTACATTTTTCTTCTGTTATTTACTCTATAAAATACATTTTGTACATCCTTATGCAATCCGTGTATATAATTAACTAGTACATTATTATACATTTTATGTACATTATCAAAACTCAAATACTATTAATTATCCAAAATACATTGTTAACTTACCTACATAAATATAGATCATAGGGTTTGTATATGTTAAAAAAGTTGAGAGATCTAAAAAAAAAAATTTACAAGAATTTTAGGCACTGTTTGGTTCCTCCCAGCTTTCTCAAATCGCAGCTTTTAAGCATTATTTACCTGAAATCTGTTTGCAGGAAGCTGCAATTGCATAACTGTTTGGTTGCACGATTGCAGAACCAGCTTCCTGCAATCTCAAAAGGTTGCAGCTAAACACTGCATGTGTGGAAGTTGCTCACCATTAGCTTGACTTTGAAAAGGTTGATGGCAAACTTGTCTTGTTTTATCCCCAATGTAGCTTGGCCTTTAATTTTAGCTTTTTTTTAGTTAATTTGGGCATTTCCATTTCAAAGAATTTCTAAACGGACAATGTCTGACTAAAACAAAGATAGAAGAGCATAAAGAAAGATAGAAAAACACAAAATGAGAGCCCCAAAAAACCCGGCGCACTACTAAGAAGAATAGAAAAGGCTTTGACTCCACTCCTGTTTCGGCTCCCTCCCTCTACTGGTGAACTACTCCATCACACCCAATGCAAACTCATACAATCTGATGCATGAAGCCTCTGCTAGTCCCTGCTACCCCCTGCCCCCACTCCACGATGCTTTGGCGAAAACTTTCCCTAAGGTTCTCGAAATAAAATGTGGAGCTCGTGAAAAGCACCTCATTACGAGACGACCATATTGCCCAAAGGGTGTGAGTTGGAGCTAAAGCTAAATTACTGACTCTGATGATCTGTGTGGAGACACCTTGTTTTTAACTAATTTTGAATCCAATTTGTATACAATATTATATGGCACCCCATATTATTGACCCTATAGATTATATGAAAAATATATATGTGTGATTAAAATTCATATATCAAAATTTAAAAATTATCCAATATATCAGATATGATGAGATATATAATCCAAAAAATATTTGTATCCAAGACTTCCTATTCTCAAATTGTTGGGGATACAGTACATTGTAATGCCATTCTATCTCTACAAATGAGAGGGGTGGAAAGTAGGATGCCAGAGAGTGAGGGGTTATGGACAGGCCTGTCAACGGGTCGGGTCTAGACACGGACCAGACCCGACCCAATCTGACCCGATTACACGTGTAATATACCCGACCCGATTTGGACCCGACCCGAGTTGGACCCAACCCGGCGGACCCGAACAAACAAACGGGTCGGGTCCAGGTCCACCCCGCCCCGACCTGTTGGACCCGAGACCCGATTGTTTTATTAATATATGCTCATATATTATAAGATTATTAGTATTAATTGATACATAATTTTATTTCTTACTTAACTTATGTTTGTATCCATAAGTTCATAAATTATAATCATAATCATAACATTTGTTTCGTTGTGTTGATGTTACAATTTATAAGAACTTGATTGTTTAATATGTAATAAACTTAGTAATGTATTGTTATCGGTTTGCTTTGGACAATTAACTTATTAGCTTTTGAATTTGTATAATTAATTAGTTTGTTGCATGATTTATGTTTACTATTTTAGTTAATATGTTAGTGTTTATTGTTTTGAATGTTGTTTAGATTAATATTGTTTTGAATGTTTGCATAATTAGTTATATTTATTGTTTAGGTTAATATGTTTTTTATGTTAATGGTTATTGTTTTGAATATTGTTTAATAATTCATTTACTTCTTTTAAATTGTATAAGATTATGTTCAAACATAGTTTCATTAATAATAATGTTTTATTACAAAAATTTTCAAATAGAATGATAAAGCAAACAAATACATGAGCTCTTCCTTTTTTTTTTCTTTTTTTTTCAACCATCCAGGTCGGGTCAGACCCAGACCCGACCCGAACCCATCCCCGGACCCGCCGGGTCCTAGATTAGACCCGGACCCGTCGGGTCTTTCCACGTGTCGGGTCCGGGTCCACCCCGACCCGACCCGGACCCGACCCGACCCGTTGACAGGGCTAGTTATGGGTGTTGGAGAGATGAGATTATGGAGTCAGATTGAGGTTTAGAGGGGTTATGGACATCCATCATAGTCATAATCGTTAAAGAGATAATATAAAATTAGTTATTTTTATTTTTTCCTAATTCAATATTTTAGGCTTCACATTGTGTATAAGTAAAGCATTTTGCTCATCAAATACAATAAAAAATTTCCTGTAATCTAATATGGTATCAGAGCCATCACCCCCAAAAATTTCAGATCGACATATGTTTCTCTTTGCTCTTTCTCACTCTGATGCACAATCAGAATGGGGAAGGAGAGGAAAGACTTTTCATACCCATGATTTTTTTTTTATTGTTCGACACTTTCGCATGTCTCGATGACGCACATATAATTCGATTATACAGTGTTTCATGCATCCTATTCATATGCATTGTTATCCGCACGTCTCTCACGTACATCATTTTGCTTTTCATGTGTAAGGTATGCTTCCCCAATAACCATGCGTTGTTTTATACCTGTGTGCAAAACGGAATCAGCATATATATGTGTGCTTTAATTTTTTTTTTTTATGAAAACACATATTTCGTAACATGAAATATATATTTGTAAAATAAATAACAGCATTAGAGGACTGAAGCCAGGCTATACATGTCATTATCATTTGAATTCATACTGTTACACCTACCATAATAAATCAAAACTCCTATGTTTTGGAATGCATGTCTTGTTTCAAATTGGGACCATCTAGGGTGCAACTTGGGCGGGTTGAATCCGACCCAACCGGTTCATGGGCGGATTTGGTTGGGCGGTTTTTCTCTGTCGAGTTCAACCCGATCCGAACCCGAACTAACCCGATTTGGGTCGGGTTTGGGTTGGGGGGTTCAACCCGTGGGCTCAACCCGAATCCGACCCCCAGGTTAACAACTGTTATGTTGCCATAACAACATATCTATATCTAAAATCATAAATCCCTAAAACACAATAAACAATTACACAAATTAGAGCATCATTATATTTGTTGTGTTCGGGTTAATTTATCATAATATTCACTTTTAATTATTTGTATATAAGGTTTAATTAATAATTAATTAGAGTTTGTTGTGTTGTTTATTAAATATTTTTTATGATATTTTAGGTGTTAAACTCGAACCCGACCCGACCCGAACCCGACCCAAACCCGACCCGAACCCGCAGGTTGAGGTCAGGTTCGGGTTCAGGTTGAACCCTTCGGGTTGAGGTCGGGTTCAGGATCGGGTTAAAGTCGAATACGACCCGAAACTGACCCAACCCGCTCGAGTTGCACCCCTAGGACCAGTGGCGGAGCCACCATAGGACCAGGGGGGCATGTGCCCCCCTTGAATTTTTTTAATTTATTTTCATGTCCTTTAATTTATTTCTAGGTCCTTTTAATTTTTTGTGGTAAGTTAATTTTAATTATGGTCCATAGATCATAGGCTCCACCTACATATGAAATTCTCTAAACAGCAACCATTTATAACTAAATAAAATAAAATTAAAACAACCACTCACATCATTTTTAACTCTCCTTTTTCATTTTATCAATATCTCACAAACAGCTATAAAAGCATGGATTCCACTTCTCAACGTCTTCGCCTAGGTGCCCATCTTGAAAAAAATAAATTTTTGAATATCTTTTTTTCTTTTTTCTTTTATATCTCAACTGTTTCTAATATCAATCTTCATCTCTAAATAATTTTTACTTTTTGTTCCATTAAATATCTCACAATTGAGAATCTACAATCTGTAATCCTCTCTTTCTTCCATCAATACTTTGAAAGTATATAATTTTTTCCTTTTACCTTATTATCATTGTTACTTATTTATTTAAAGTTTAAAATATTTGTATAAATATCTAAAATAATCAAATCATTCAACATTTTCAAAATATGAAACATCATCGAAGTCAAATTTAAAGGTATGTATTGCTTATTAGATTTATGTTTTGACATTTTTTTATGAATTATCAATATGAAATATAACATATCATTTTAAAATATAATAATTATTTTTTATAATTATTCAGTGATGTGTTTTATATGAATGTATTTATTTCATTTTATATGTATTTTTAATCTATGCTATTGAAATAAAAAAATATAATGATATAATTTTAAAAAAAATTATATAAGTCACATTATGCCCCCTTTACAAAAATCCTGGCTCCGCCACTGCCGAGGACCATCACATGTGACGATTGTTAAAAAGGAAATATGGACTCAATGTTTCTTATACTCACATAGTGACATAGGTAATATATTTAGTGGGAATAGATGTAACCGCACTAATAAAACACATTAAAATGAGATGGGTTATGAGGCTATGCTTTGCAAATCATAGAAATCGATAATTTTCAACGCTTCAACTAATAATGCATGCAACATGCAACGTCTACAACACGTTAGAGGAGAAACAGGGACGGTTACAACATGTTAAAGAAATTTGATTGTGTATTTTTTTGTCACAAAATTCCAACAATAAGGATCTCAATTTGTTGGCTAGTCCATGGTTTGAACAGGAACATGCTTTGCATTCCCTACTTGTCATGCAAAACACACAAAACATCCCCTTTTTTCATTTTTGTTTTTTGTTCCACATAACAGAGCATATAACATTTGGATTTCACTATCTAGAATCATCTTAAATAGATTTTTCTATCGCATGCATGCAGAGACCCTAAATACAATGAAAAAATAATAATAATAATATTTTTGAAAAACCATGTAAAATACTACTACAACATCTCAATCTCCACTTTAAAAAAATATTTTTCTTCTAAAACAGGAGATATATGTAGGATCCGATTAAAAATCATCATGTATAATGGGGTGCAAGAATGATATTGAGTGCATGCGTGGCTTTTGCATAAATAAAAAATAAAGTCAGGATTGTTTAATAAAATTTAATTTTTGTAACTTATGTGACATTATGATCGGATGTCACAATAAAACATTATGTTACTAACATGTTACTAGCACAGAGGACACAGACTCTGACTGATGATATAATGTATACAATGCTTGTCAATAAGCTTTGAGTATATTGTTGGCCACCTGGGAGTGGGGTTAATTCCAAGTTTTTTTTTTTTCAACCCTCGTTTTTTAAATCTTTAGCATATCAAAATACTTTAGCGGATACATTTTTTCTTCTCTTGTTTACTTTGTGAAATGAAATACTTTTTGCATATCGTTATGCAATTTGTGTATATTGTTAACTCATATAGTGTAATTTATCTTCTATATATTATCATCATATCAATTATATGTACATCATTATGCATCTTGTGTACATTATCAAAACTCGTATATCATTGATCATCCAATATGCATTGTTAACTCACCTGCATAAAAGAAAGATCCTAAAAAAAAAATACAACCATTAACATGGGGTGGGAGGGTTTTGATATGTTTAAAAGGTTGAGAGACCTAAAAAAATTTAAAAAACACTCTTAGAATTAATTTCCCAAATAAAAAAATATTTCATCCATGTTTTCCAATATCCAAAACTCCAAAACCAATCTATGTGAAAGCTGCCCACCATTAGCTTGGCTTTGAAAAGGTTGAGGGAAAACTTCTTGAGAATCACTTGAATTATTATGTCCCCAAGTGTAGCCTGGTCTTTAACTTTTAGCTGCACTTATTTGGAGCTTAACCTTTGATTTGGTGTGCTAGGCTTAGTTTACATGCAGTAGGTCAGTCTAGTTGTAGGCCTACTATAAACCCGTTATAGTTGTGTGTTTACCAGTTAGTATGTACTGGACTTGTAGGTCCTCAGGAGCCTTTCTACGGGAAAAAAAAAAACCTATGATGATCTCTATGTGGAGACACCTTGTTTTTAACTAATTTTGAATCTAATTTGTGTGCAATATTATGCAGCACCCCCATATTACTGAGCTTGTCGATTATATGAAAAATATATGTGTTTGATTTGAATTCATATATCAAAATGTATTATCCGATATCTAAAAACCGTATCTGAAATAAAAAATTTGTATTCGATATATTTCATATCAGATAAGGATATGATGGTATCAAATCCAGAAAAATACTTGTATCCGATATGGAAAAGACTTCTTATTCTCAAATTGTTGGTGATAGAATACATTGTAATGCCACTATATCTATATATGAGTGGGGGTACAAAGTTGGATGCCGGAGAGTGAGGAGTTAAAGGTAGGGGTGCAGGTTTAGTTGATTAAACCGAATCTGAACCAATCCAAACCAATTTTTTTGAGGTTTGGGTCAATAGTTTTATGGTTTGATTTGGGTATGGATTGAAAAATTAATAAACCGATCTACATTGGTTTGGGTTTGATTTTACTTAAAAAAAAACCCAAATTAAATGAATAGAACCGAATTACATTTAAACACATGACTATTCATAATCATTATTCATGCAAAGCATTCTTTTTATATTAAAACTATATTATTATTATACCATTAATAATATTCATTAAAAATGAATATACTAATCTATACCATAAATTCTAGATATTTTATGTAAAGTTGTAAACCAACCCTCAAAAAACTTTAACTAACCCATTAATTTTTCACAGTTTGATTCGGTTCGATTTAGTTCAATTTAACCAAACAAAAATTGATTCGGTTCGATTTTGGGTTTCAATGACACATATGTCATGTGATCTTTGTTTGAGCACATGTCATATATATCCCAAATCAGTGAACTCCGAATGTTCGAAGAAGTTCGCTGAACTTTGTTACTATGATCATACAGGATAGATACGAAAATTGTACGAGAACACATAAATATGTTATAAACCAAAACTAAACATAAAAAAAAACCTTCCAATTTTTAATAAAAAAACAAACAAACAAAAAAAAATTAAAAGTAGTCATGTCACATGTGGAATGACAACTCTTCTCATTTTTATAAAAATAAAAGTACATAAAGATAAGTCAGAGTGTCAAACATGTGTACATGACTCTTTGAAATGATTTTCAAAAACAAATATTAAAAAAATTTGTCAAGTCATATCCAATAAAAAAAAAATCAAATAACAAGTAACAACTGATCTCGACATAACAAAAACACCATGTGAAAAAAAAAGTTGGTCTTTCATCAGTCTCAGACAAGATAAAATCATAAAAATCAGAAAACAGAGGGGTAAGTAAATGAACCAGGAAGACTGATTTGTGATTTGTGAAGACAGAGTCGGATGGCAGCGATTTGGGGGCAGGGCAGGGGATCAACAGATAAGGGAGGAGGCCAGATTCTGGAGGTGACTCACTCGTCGTAGGTCAGTGATGGCTTTGAAAATTGAAACATTGATTATGTGAATGTTTTTAAAAAAAAAACTAAGAAGAAGAGAAACAATGATCTGAAAAATATGTTCCGTACTGATTTGGTTCGGATTTTTCGAATATCGAAAGATCCAACGAATGAAAGGATGTTTGGCCATTCCAATCGGGGCACCCCAAATCGGCGAATTTCACCGAATATTCGGTGAAGTTCGCCAAACTTTGTTAATGTGCTTGCACCTTACATCCCTATGATCATCTCTACGCCACATGTTTCATGTTATCTATTTACATCGCTCCATAAGACATCTCTTTTATCTCTATAGATTCCCTTTAGTTAGCACTCCATCTAGGGCTGGTAAACGAACTAAGCCGTTCGGGCTCGGCTCGATTTGAACTCGTTCAGGCTCGTTCATTTAGATAAATGAGCGAGTTTGAACAAGTTTTAAAACTCGGTTAGGCTTGGGACCTTGATCGAGCTTCATTTTATGTTCAAATTCGACTCGTTTGTGTTATTAAAACTTAGTTGAAGCTTAACTAAACTCCTTTATAAAATCGGAATATCAAATTAATACAAAGTAGTGCTCATTTAAGCTCATGAACTTGGCTCATTTAGGCTAAAAATTTTGTTTTCAATCCGTAAAAACCATAAAATAAAGAAGAATGTTAGGCTCGTTAAGGCTCGTGAGCTCGGCTCGGCTTGGCTCGGCTCGGCTCGTTTATAAACGAGCCGAGCTTGAACACGTCAAAGCTCGGCTCGTTCGGCTCGCTTACCACCCCTAACTCCATCATCGTGAGTTTGATCAATTTTGTTTATTCATATGTAAGTATTTCCATTTCTTTGAAATTCTTTTTGGTTGGTTATCTATGTCAACGTCGATAGATTTGACACTTCGCCATGAACGTTTATATTTTTGTAGATATTCCAGAAAGACTTTTTTTTCTATATTAGATGTGTTTATTAGTATTTAAAAAAAATATCATATTCTTATAAACTTTAAAAGAAGATTATACTTTTTCAAAATTTGAGAGGGAATAATAAAGAGACATTGCAAGAATAATTATTTTCTATTTTTTCACTATTTTAAAATTTTCAGTTTCACTTTGTCTATCTGGAAATAAAGTATTTGATTCATCTAATATAATGAAATTTAAATTTTAATCTAATAATAAACTCTAAAAAATGTATTTCTTTTTCAAAATAAAAAATAACACTGCTGAACTCAACCCATTTCAGACCTTATTTACCATCTCAAATATTATATTTTAACCATATAAGTTATCAGAATATATTTTTTATTTATATATAATTATGTAGGTTTATAATTTTAAAATTTTAAAAAAAATTAAATATTCATGTCTACCATTTTATATAACAAATAAATAAATTAAGGGTATGGGGAAACATTTTTTTTTCTTTTCGTCGCAGACACGTGGACTTCTTCAAGCGGCAACATCAATAGATATTATACACATTTCTTTTTTAAGAAAAAAAAAACAAATACACACACAAAAAACTTTCTTTAAACAGACCCAAATCCACTCCAAACAATCCATGGGCGCCTTCGATGACGACGACGATGTCGATGTGTAAGTACGGACGATTCGGTCGTCGTCTCTGAAGAGGCCGACAAGCATTAGCATGAGTGATCTGGTGGCCCGGACGGGTCGTCATCAGCAGCGGTACCAGGACGGCTTTCGCCTAATCGCCGGGTTCGTTTTTTGATTCGATTCGATTCTTCTGTTCATTGCATTGTTTGATCATGTTCGAGTTTTTTTTGTTGTTGTTGTTGTTCGCTTCTATTCGACATTGTGATCTCCTGTTGTGTTTGATTGTTTGCTTGATGTGTAAATGGTCTCCCGTCTTGTTTGGGAAAGATTTCTTGAAGAATCGCTGAATCACCGAAGCTTTTTATGTTTGGGGAAGATGTTTTTGTAGGGCTGGAGTTTTGATGCAATGGGTGGTGTTTTCTTGCATAATGATTGTAGATGTGGGTCTTGTGTGGAGGGAGAGTTTACTTCATGTGTTATAAAGATATGTTATTTATTTAAGTGTTGTTATCTCGAATGTTTCCGTTCGATCATCATCGTCATTGTGTTATTACATTTTGATAGATTTCTTTTTCATGGGAAGAAATGGTTTGAAAATGAGGATGAGGTAGGGAATGATTCCGGAAAGAAATTAGGGTTTAAGTTGAAAATGGCAAAAACAATAATTCAATATTGGAATTATAAATGGCTTGAAGGGAAAACAATGGCTGCTGAGTTCGTTTTTAGTGGTAGTGGATAAGCATCATGAAATAAGGATGCATTTGAAAGGGGAAAGAGTATACTTCGACGTTAGCTTCCCTTCGTCAAGTGAATTTGGACTTGGAAGAGAAGACTAGGTGATTTGGAAGCCCTTTCACATTTATGGCTTGTCGGTTAAGTCATTTTATAGAAGGATCAACAAAGATCCAAACCGGATGATTCCCTCTTCATGGCTCTCTTTTCAAATTTGGGGAGTCATTTCCCATTTGAAGATAAGCTGTCTCTTAAGACAAAATTCTAGCAAAAGCTAAAAGGTTGAAGTGGGCCAATGATTGGAATATCAATTTTGACCTTTGTAGTGTGGTTGACGGTAAAATAGAGATCATTTGTTTTATGGTTCCCTATAAGCTCACGTTATTTGGACATTCGTGGGAAAGGCTCTTTGAATGCAATTAATCCTTAACACCACTGAAGGTATGTGAGATTGGTTACGGAAAGGACGAAAAAAGGTGATCAAACAATAAAGCTAAATTCCATGGCTTCATCCCCGTGCAGTGTGTTGGAGTATTTGGATAGCACAAAATGAGCATATTTTTCATGGAAAATGCACTTATATTGAGAACATATGGGCAAATTGGGCAAGTGACTCAGGCTCATCTACTATGGGGGCAAAATGGAAGGAGGGATAATTGTAAAGCAGTGTTATAGAGGAATTCCTCTTATTTTCCTTTAGTTTGTGTTTTGTCTTTCCAAAGGTCTCTTGTCTCCTTTGTTAGAGGGGCCTTTTTATATAAATGGCTCTTATTTTTCAAAAAAATATTGTATATGTGCCATTTTTGCTTCTGTCAGCTGTTCTTCTCTGCTTGCTGTGAAAGTTGGTCTGTGTCGTTACATAGGGGTCTTGCTAAAGTGCTCTGTATCATTCCAATTTTATTTCTGGGATTCTTTTGATAGGTGCATTCCATTTAAGTACGATGAAAATTCTAGTGCAAAGGCAAAGGAAGTTGAAGTTCTTATGATCAATTCACTTAGTGGACCGGGTCTCCTATTTCCAAAGGTATGATTCACAATGATTTTCTTTTTGGTCTACCTATTACACATGCCATAGTGTATACCTATTCAACTACGTAGATTAAATTAAAAAATGTAACCTATATAATTCATGTTATATTTGATATGAAGGGCAAAAAAAAAAAGGATCGTACATCACATTTAGAAAGGATTGCTAGCTTCAACCAGGCATGCCATCATGTCATATTGGGCGCTGCACTTATAAGCTTGAATTAACCTGCCGATTTGTTTGACTTGTCAGCAAGTTGGGTCTTGCTGGGTTCAATTTTCTGTGTAGCATTGAGGTCTACGAAAATTGAATAATGTGACTATGAGCAAGGGATAGAGATTATAAAATTAGCGAAAACCAATTATATGGAATATAACTACATGAAGTAAGCAAAATCATGCAGACTTCCTTTTTATGGTTGATATCACCTTTTTAATTCCTCTTCAGATTGAGGGTGGATCAGATGTTCTCAAGAGGATATTGAATGAGGGTATCTAGATTGCTCAAGAGTCAAGAGCAATATCAGATGAAAATCTTTTTCCCCTTTTTTTGTATGGGTGGCTTTGACCCTTACAGTGAGACTACAAGACCTGAATTTGGACCCAATTTTCAGTGGATTAATGTCCATTATCCAGATTTGAACCTTACCTATGTGCATGTCCTGTCAGGTTTTGGTATGTGTCAGCTCAAATTTGAGAACCCATGGTTTAACTACTGCTGCTCTTGAAGCTTTGGGATTTAGTGGTACACTGCTATATGCTTGGCAAACTGGTAGAGTATAAAAATATATTTATTGGAAATACATCCGTTCATCTTTAGTTTACCAAGTTTTTAATGGAATAATGGTAAACACTATATTAAAAATAAAAAAAATAAAAAAAATAAAAAAACCTCATTTATATATCTCCAATCAAATTCAATTATGAAGCTGTAGACAATCATTGAGGCTCAATGACATGAGTTCCCTAGGTATCAACACAACGCTTGCTTTTGATATATTTGATCATCCCTTTTAACGACATAGTTGTTTATTTTGGAAGTATGAAAAGAAAAGGATCATGAATATTGAATAGACTTCAATAATCAAGATTGATAGTTTCGTCTTTTATTTCAGTATCAACTTAAAACCTTTCAAAGAAAATTAAATGTTGGAATCTAGAATATATTTTTTTAAAGTTGGTGTCACCAATTTTATTGGATGTAAAACTACCAAAGGCGAGTTTACCACCATAGCTTTTATTCAAAACTAGGATAAACCCCAAGAGTCAAGAGAGTAGTAAAATGAGGGATTTGCAACGTAACAAAAAGACAACTAAGAGAAACAATTAAACAAATAGAAAAATATGCAGGGGACCTTAAATTGTACTTGTCAACATGGCAGGAAAAAAGAGAGTCAGTTATTTCCAACCAGATTTTGCAGTGACAATGTCACTGACAGTTCATTCACTGTGATCATCCATTACAAATGAGCCTCTAACCTCTTCTTCCACTATAATAAGTATCTTAATAAGGTTTCTGATAACATTTAGATTTTTCGTTCTGCTATATTGTATACTTTATTGATATCATCAACAATTTATAACCAGTTAGAAACCTTTAATATCAAATTTTCTGCAGCTTACTCAGGCATGCTTTGCTTTGGGAATTAAGATGGAGGATCCACATATAGATGGTACAATTAAATGTCTAGGTCCTCGAAAGAGTCCTCATGGCAGGGCAGTTCTTTTGTTGGGGCAAATCCAAAACTTATGTGTTATATTCTATATTGGAAGAAGATCAAGTTTCTACTTATTAACAGCATTAGCAGTTGCTCTTCTGTAGTTGGTTGCTGTTTATTTGATATAGAAATGGATCAAATACCTGCGCACTTGCATAAATGATTTATACTATATATCTGTTTTTATTCCATTTGAGTTCCAATGGATATTGGATTTGTCAATGAGATTCACTTGCTCAATTATGTCATCCAAAATAATGACTGTCTATATATGTTATTTCCTTGGAGAGTCTATTCTATAATCCTCTGTAGGAGTTCCAGTTCCCTATTTAATTTCACAGCTTAATTGTTGTTTCCTTATAGGGAGGGTGGGAAAATGATGAAACTATGGAGGAGGCTGCGTTGAGGGAAGCTATGGAGGAAGCTGGTGTTCGGGGAGAACTGAAGGTACTGGTTTACCCAACATTGGCTAAAATATGGAAATCTTCTTGATGCTTATAATAAATACCTTGCATTACATCATTTGGAGATGGTTATCATTAATTCAACAAACTTGTTTTGCTGTGACATGTACATGGACGTGCTACAGAAATTTATGGGTAGAAAGAAGCAGTCAGTGTGTGTTCATTTGTAGATATGAAGCTCCCACTTTTTGGTTGCAATTTCACCCTAACAAATTTGTAGTTTACACCAAAAAATATTTATCTAATAGAAATTATAGTGAAACCAAAATGAAAGGATATACGCTGTTCTTCTGTTGTTGATGATGGTAGCAACGATGCTTGAGCTGTGATATTAAGTGTTTGTTTTGTGTGCTTGTTACATCATGGTCATATTTATTGGAGTTTCTATTCAAATCCTCGACTGATGTCTATTCCAAATGCCAGATCATATCATCCATCAGTACATATACCCTTTCGTATCTTTCCCAAACATTTTCTTAGGGCCATCCTCCATCAGTTGGATTGATGTCAAAATCCAATGATCGTGATTGTAAGACTGCGCAACTTTTTACTTTCCATCCTTTGGCAATGGCATTTTTATCCTCCAGGTCCGAGACTTGGGGGACTAAAGGAGTTAAAATCATTTTGGGAATTTTATGGTGGAATATTGCTTTTCATATCAATTTCTGGAACGTGCTTGTGTATCACTGGCTGTGAAGTTGAATTTGTGGAATACGCTTATGCATATGTGCATATGAAGTTGAATGTCTTCATTGCCTGCTTTGCGTAAAGTTTCCTTTGGTCAAATACATCTTCCTGAAAATGTACAACTAATCTGCCCTATATCATATAACATTGACTATCCTCTATAATATCAATTTCAGGAGTTTTTGGGTTGCTATGAGTTCAAGAGCAAAACTCATGTTGATGAGTTCAGTCCAGAGGGGAAGTGCAAGGCGGCGATGTTTGCTCTGCTTGTGGAGGAACTGCTCCCATCATGGCCAGAGAATACTCGGGAGAGAAAGTGGGTTAAGATCACGGAGGCACCAGAAAAATGTCGTCACCCTTGGATGAAGGGTGCCCTCCAAGGCTTCTGTAAGTGGCACGCGGACAAGGAAGATGCATCGTAATCCCAAGTTTGAGAGTAGGATTTCCTTCTACTGACTCTTTGACTGACTTTTTCCCTTTTTGTTTTGTGGTTATGGAGGGTACCAAAGTGGTATTCTGAATCCTATCCGCCGAACGTTTCCATTGATTATCTGTACAATTTTTTTCCTTTCCCAGTAGTTCTGAGATTAGTTAACATTTTAATTCAGCTGTCAGCAGAGAATGTGTATATGATTCTGGCATGTCTGAGGATCATCCTTCCAGTTTATAAAAACAATGTACATGGACTCTTGTTCCAGGTCTAGTAAAAATTAAGCTTCTGTCATGCAACCTGACAAGGGGAATGCATGTGCAAAGGCAAAACTGAAACTCAAAATAAGCATGTGAACCATTCGGATATGGATGTTATAATATTCATATATTCATATTTTATTCTAAATTAGTCATGCAAATATTAATTTTTTGATCGAATATGGATATTTGTCTGATATGATTTCTAAATTTCTAAATGAGTCATGATACATAGGCCTCAAAATATAAATCCTACTCACAAGCCTCATTAGGTGTCATCATCTCATTGGTTGGCTTGTTGACTTTTCAAAAAGGGTAAAAAAGCAAAATACAAATATGTCCTTCATTAAAAATCTCTTATTAACCCAAATCCTCATTTTTTTCTCTAATCAGTTACTAATTTTTCATATTTACACTAAAATTTATGTATTTCAAAATTTGAATTTTGAAATCCTTATCTAGTAACTTAATTTTCAATTTCGATTACATTCAGATCTTATCTAAATTATATCAAAACTTACCTAAATTGTTTTTTTTTTAATCCTTCAAATGATTATTGTTACAAATATAACAAAAATAACACAGATTTAAAAAATTAGTTGATTGTTACATTTTTTTTTTGTTAAAAAATTTACATGTAGTTGACTGTTACATTTATGAATGTAACAAATATAAATCAATACATGCATGCGGTTGACTGTTGCATTTATTAATATAACAAAAATAACACATTTAGAAAATGACTATTTACATTGTCAACAGTGTAGTAGTTTTATAGAACAAACTACCCTTTAAAAATTTAACAATATCGAATGTTACATTTAGATATTGAAACAAAAACAAATCAAACTATGAAAAATGATATTCAACACATGAAAAAAATTCATTTTCAAACATTTAAAACAAAAACAAAACACAATTGGATTACGAATTTAATAATATAAAACCTGATCCAAGAGACATTGAGGTGAGAATCAAATAAAAAAAAACGATTTCATGCCTTCTAAAACCTCAAAAATAGAATTTCAGATCTGCTCCCATGTGTCCTTCATAAACAAAATCAGTTCCAAAAATTAAACATCGATTAATATTGCTACATGATTTTCAGAATCAATTAATGATGAATAAATACATGATACTCCACAATCATAAGGATTTATGTTGAGATAGTTATCAAGTAAAATGCATAATTGTCAATATAAGAGTGATATATAAGATAGACAAGAGTATTAAAATCAAGATTTTAGGGATTATTAAGATTGTGATTAATTATTCATGATAATAAATATGAACAATACAAATTAAATGTTGGATATTTTTTTAATTGAAATTCCCAATTGTGACCTTGGCTCAGATTTTTTGTAGTTTAAAAAACAAAAAAAAACTTTCTACATCCGCAACAGAGAAATTTCGAACTCAATTGCACCTCATCATCTCACCACACCTTCAGAAGCCCAAAACATGAAAATACATAAGAATCAGTACACATTTCCTCTCGGAGATACATAAATAAAAGGAATGCCTAAAGCACCATTCAAGTCAATCAGGTCTACAACCCTGTACATTAAAATTTAAAAAAAAACAACAAAAATCAATGAAATTACACCTAGCTGATATCTAATACACTATTTCTCTATGTTAAAATGGGATGCTGATAAGCCCTTCTCAACTCTATAGCTCTCTCCATACTCTCGGCCAATTTAACACACCCCAAACCTTCCTGTAAAGCCCCAGCCCTTCTTATTTTTTACATTGAAAAGAAACCAAGCCAGACGAGCCATTGGAATCCCACATGAAGGTCAAGAAGACAACTGGGGGACTCAAATAATATTATAACCAGGAAACCCAAAAAAAAAAAAAAAAAAAAATCGAAAAGAAAAAAAAATTCTACAAGGCACCGGTATCAGACACTGTAAAACTCTCATCCAGAACGATATCAGCAGGGTCCCCAATCCATGATCTACCATGCCTCCACTTGAACCTGATCCTCAGTTTCCCATTCGCATCGACTCCCACAATCTCACCCCTACTTGCATGAGTCTCCATCCCCCAACCCCACCTGGGACTCAGTAATCCCTCTCTGATTCTCACCCTATCTCCCACTCTGAACGGTCGAACCCTCTCCATCTCCCGCGTCTTACACAACCACAATCTTTCCAAGAAACAGAATGCCACCCACAGCTCCCCGTCATCCTCTATCCTGTGAATGACACCGACACTTGAATGACTAACGTCTCCCCACTGATACGAGGGAGTGGATACCGTCGCTTTAACCCTGACCCAATCCCCCACACGCATCTCCTCCTCCTCCACCATCTCCACTTCCGCGGGATCCAACATCCACACCTTTGACCCCACTGGCGTGTATATTCGAAGTTTCCCATCCGCGTCAATAGAAGATATAGTTCCAATGCTCACATGGTTCTGGCCTGCCCACCCAAACCTTGGTTGCTTAACATTTTGCTTCATTCTCACTCTCTGGCCGACCACGAGCCTCTCCACCCTCTCAAGCTCACTGGCAGGTCCAACCCACCTTTCCTGCTCCCCGCAGAATCCGACAAGTACGTTCCCATCCCAAACATCTCCTTCATAACCTATCCCTTGCACAATACCGATGCTTCCGGGCTTCAGAGATTTCCACTCACTGGCTTCATCTCTGAGTCTCACCCAATCTCCAACCTCAAAGATATCCTCCTTCTCGAGGTCTGCAGGATCACCCCTCCACAGTCCTGGACGACTTGAAAATGCCACCCTCACCTCTCCATCCGAGTGCACAGTTGTTATCACTCCCCTTGAATCAGGACGAGCATCCCTCCATCCCCACCTTGGCTCGACTATCCCAGCACGGAATCGGATGTGGTCCCCCACTTTCAGGCTCGGGACCTTCTCAACATCCATGTAATGAGTCAACAACCTTCCTTTCCGGAAACAACCTGCCAGTTCCAGATAACCAGTGTCTTGTACACTGTGCACCACGGCTAAGCTTTCCTTGCCAATACTATTCCAGTCATAGCTCGGTCTAGCGCCAAGCGCAGGTTTCAGACGAACCCAATCACCCACTTCAAACCCTGAGAGGCGCTCCACATCTCCCGGAGAAACTTTCCACAAGCTAGATCTCCCAGGCACCCTTACCTGCATATAGATAAAACCTCAAGATTGTTGAAGTTCATGATTCATGAAAAGACAGCATGGAATATAAATGAGGAAAGTTAACTCTTCTAATGTGGTTACTCACATTCAGTGTTCCATCCATGTCTATCCTTGATATCTTCCCGGTTGTGGCTGTTGTTTCATTTGACCATCCCAGCTGCGGCTGAGTGATAGATGGAATGATGTGGATTTCTTGTCCTATATCAAAAGGGGGCACCTTTTCCATATCTGCCACCGAACAACAGAAAGGCTTGCACCTGAAGCAAAAAGCAACTCCCATATCGCCATCATCCTCTAGGCTATGGATGATTCCAATACTGGTCCGTGTAACATCATCCCACCCGTATTTTGGGGAGGGCACAGATGCTTTAGCTCGCACCCAATCTCCAACCTGCCCCATGTGAGAAAAGGTCAAAAATATTCAAATTCAAACTTACACAAACATAACATAAACATGCTCTTTTCTTAAACTGAAAATAGTGGATGGTGACAAGACTGTTGCCACTGAGACTGTCAAAAAGACCAGACTTCAGAATAGGAAAAAAATATTAGCCATGAATTTACCCATCACATAGCATTTTTTTTAGCGAAACTCCATAGATAATCATTGGATGAGTTGAAATGATAAAAGAAATATATAAATTGAGATTGCATCTATAGTTCTCTGGGCGATGCCTAAGCGATTAAGCAAATCCATATGGGCCTAGGCGACCATCTACCTAGCCAGCCAGTTCATTAGGCGGGCACCTCGGCCAGTAGAGGCACCCAGATGATGATGCTCAACCCGGCCTAGAGGAACGCTTAACAGAGTTCACTCATCTATTGCGAACCGGTGAGATTGAAAAAAAAATGAATAGCTGATTTTAATCGAAACAACAAAAACATAAATAGCTAAACTAATTGACTAATCTAACTAAATATTACAGTTTTAATATATCATTCATTGACTCATGACAAAGAAAGTAAAAAATTCCATTTAAAATATGTTGATCAAACAATTTTAATAATAATATGGGTCAGACTAGCATTGATTTCCTCTTTTTTGTTGTCCAACAAGCAACAACATATAGAGGAAGCAACATCATGTAGTAGCCCAATAGTAGATTTTCCCCGACCATTGGGTTAAATTCCAACCTTATGCTTTTCATTTATATTAATTAATATAGCCTACTCATCCCAGATACACTTCTAGAAACAAAAAAGCATGAATAATTAGAGAATTATCATTATTAAAATCATTATCTTAATAATACGTGTAATAACCATGAGCCAAGCATGTCTAGGCAGCTAGGCGCATGGCCCCAACTGCCTAAGCTCATCTGACAACCTAGAAAACTATGGTTGCATCATATAAATTAGCAGAATGCAACACAAATAATAAAGCAAAGAAGAATATCATAATAAGTTCCATATCAGGTACTCACCTTGAAATTTTCCACCTTCTCCATGTCAGATGGATCTGCCTGCCATGGGATGGGTCGATTTGGAATTTCGATTATGAGGAGACCATCACTCTCAATCTCATTTATTGTTCCTACACTGTGATGAGTCTCGCCGCCCCAACCAAATTTCGGCTCTGCAACAGATCTTTTGACACAGACTTGATCGCCGATCTGTAAAGAAAATAGGAAATAATAAACTAAAAACAGATTAAGCAAACAAGAACCCAAGATATTTATAAAAGATGGTTGCATGTGTAATCTACCCTGAATGGATCAACAAGTTCCACTTCTTCTGGTTCACAAAGCCATGGGCTTGACAAATAGCTGAGATCCAACAATAGGCTGTTGTCCGGTCTGATACAGTAGACTATCCCGATGCTCCCAGGTGTTACAGATCCCAATCCATGTACAGCAGTTGTTAGAGAGGGGCGAACCCGGACCCAGTCACCAACCTTAAACTCTTCAACTCTTTCCATTTCTGCAGGATCAGCTCTCCATCCTCTGGATGCCCCAGGGAATCCAACACGCAGAATTCCATCATCGTCAACGCAAAGTACAGTTCCAATACTGTCACGTGACTGGCCACGCCAACCATACCTGACAACACCATCGTCCTTTCACTTGTAACGAAATTGTGACAGAAAACCAACAGAAAAAAGAAAAAAGAGGCAAGCGATACTATGTATTCAAATGCCATCTCATATGCACACATGCCATCACACACGCCATTTCAGAAGGCTCAGTTTCACATGCCATGGACATACTCACATCTTTACATATTTTAAGCATTTCATATTACGTCTCATAATCATATTAGTGAACACTTGTGAATTATGATTTTTTTTTAAAGAGCTTGACGGTTTAACCTCGTTTCTTCCCATTTTCTAGCATTTTTCCAACAAATTTAAGAAATTTTGATCTTTCATGAATGTCCAATAAACTGCACACAACCAAATTATGTGCCATCGCATATACGTGCCATTATTGCTACATTAAGCAATAGGTTGAAGAAAATTATTATCAGGTAGCCATAAAATGTAAATAAACTGCCACTATATAGACACACTGCCAAAGGACGTCATCACAAGACTATCTCTAATCATAAATATGACATGTTATCATTGACCATATATTATAATCTTAGTCATATCAGTATGCACATTTTTATATATCTTTGAAAGTTGACATCAAGGATTTGCCACATGGAGGCCATCTTGTAGATACAAGGTCCCAATGGGTCCAGAAGTTTTGGTGTGCATGTCCATGATCTTACTCCATGGACTCATAGATTGAAATTCTTTCAGCTTGTGAAACATGTTTGCACCACAAGTAAAATGAAAAAGCTTCATTTAGAGGGATCTCATAAGATACTTTAAGAGGTTAAAAAAGAGAGAAAAACCATATAAAACTGAAGGAAGGGGACATTTTAGAACACATTGAAGAAAACAAGAGAAACTCCCACACAATGCATTAAACATATGGTGTAGACCAGCTCCCGGGAAAGCTCAAGGGATCCCTATCTTTCTCTCTTTGAATTCTCTGCCTTTGTTATTTCCAAATTTGTTTAAGTAAAATAGAAAGTAAAGCAACATTCACAGATTAGTTTTTCCTTTATTATCTTCATCCCATTGTAAAACTGTCAGTTTCTTTAACACAGATATGTTTTAAGTAGCAATTATTGACTTTGGGGCAGGGTTACATTAATCCAGCTCATCCACTAATGTCAGGGTTACATTAATCCAGCTCATCCACTAATGTATCCAGTCTCACCATTACACAGTGTCTTTTGTTCCCATCAGTTTCCTTGACCATTTTTTTTACTCACGTTTCAAGTCATCTCCACAACTTTATGTAAAACTAACTAAAGTTTGGCCATGCTTGATTTTATAGCTATCTCAAACCTTCAAATCAATATTTTCAAACTCTATTCTATATTAATACTATTGTCTTTCACTTACCCAGAAAAGAAACTAATCTTGGGAATTATGGGAAATTATTCAACAGACAAGTGATATATCCACTATGGTGCCTGAGAGAGACTACAACGTACAGAAACATAATGGTGACAATACGCTGTACCGTAGTGAAAGAAGAGTTGCAAAATGAACAAAGTAAAGATAACAATTCATTTCTGTATTGCTGTGTAAACAGGTATTCTTGTTGGCTCTTTCCTTTGTATATGGATCTATTTGGAAGTTATCCTTAAAATGTGAAGGTGATCTCAACCCACCCCCCCCCCCCCCCCCCAAAAAAAAAAAAAAAAAAAAACAACAAAGTAAAGATAACAATTCATTTCTGTATTGCTGTGTAAACAGGTATTCTTGTTGGCTGTTTCCTTTCCTTTGTATATGGATCTATTTGGAAGTTATCCTTAAAATTTGAAGGTGATCTCAACCCTTCCCCCCCCCCCCCCCAAAAAAAAAAAAAAAACACATAAGGTATCACAACTAATCCCATCATAATGTATCCCATCATTCTTGGTTTTAGACCTGGAAGATTACCCTTAGCCCCTGTTTGGGCAGAAGGATAGATGTGGAATATGGAACAGGGGTGAATAAGCCCCAAAATTGTTTGTTTGCAAGGAACATGTGGATATAACTACAACCAGGAGTCCCTGAAATTAAATGCTATGTGACAAGGAAGGGGGATAAGTACAGCAAGGAAGAAATGGTTATATTTCTGCATCTCTCCATAACTAATGAAATGGCTCTTCTGTTATTAGTGTTATTTTTTTATCCGCATCTATAGAATCTTAACATTTTCATCTTTGTTGTCGCATGAGGATAGTGGAACGCAATATTTAATCATTCCTATCAGGAGAATTAGAGTTATTATGTGAGGATTGGATACAACTCATCGGATTTAATATACCTGCAAGCAGATATAAGCTCTTATTTTAATGTATCATAATATCAAGATTTTATTTGTTTCAATTGCAGGTGTTATATTATTTTGAAGGGTTTTTTAGTTTCCACCCCCTGTAAAAAATGAATTTATTATTAACCCCTTATAAAATTATTGCATCTTATTAAAAAAAACCCATAGTTTCTACCCCTTCTAAATAAATAAATTATCCCTCCCAATACACATTATTATTTTAAGACCCTTCAAATGCAGATTGTCTTCATAAGAATTACATACATTTTATCTATTGCAGAAATCGTTCATACAAATTTTGTATCAATCATTTTTTTAAGGTTTTCATACCAGGAGATATAACTGAACCTTTTGAAAAGACGGCTACAATTTGCAGGGATCTTAAAATAATAATGTTTTTTAGGTTTTTTTTATAATTTACCTGTTTAGGAGGGGCTAAAAATAAATAACCCGAAATGGTTGGGTTTTTTAATAAGACATAATAAGTTTACAAGGGTTAATAATCAACTCAATTTTTGGAGGGGTTTTTGATAATATGCTTGTTTTCTAGGGGGTTGGAAACTAAATAACCCTTTTTTGAATTGCACATAAGCCTCAATATTCAAGACAGAAGAAAAAAAGAAGGAAAGGTGAAAACTTGAAACCCTCCGTAAGATACTACCTCCAGTTCTATCATCTATGTAAGTAACTGACATGATCAACAACGAAAACATAGCTACAAGTGGTTTATCAAATCCTAATCATATGGCTGTCTACGTGTGTGTTGCTAGTCCACCATGTAAATACATCACAGAGAATGGAATTTTTTTAAAATATTGAACAACTCCTGATGCTTCTTCCTATTTGAAACGAAGCTAACTTATAGGACTGCCTATCAACTGTCTGTCTAATGGGTTTAGGTATACCATGCAAGTTTCAGGTTGCATGAATATTGTTACACGGAAAAAATCAGAGATACTAGGTGGGTAGAATTAGATCCCAACAGAACTTAATTACTAATCAGAGATAATCCTTCAGCGGTGAAGGAAGGAATAAGAAACAAGGAAACGCATGTAAACAATATAGCATTACAAAAAACAGTTGAAGTAAACATGTGTTACAGGATGCAACATCAATAAATCTCACCTTGGTTCTCTAACTTCCGGTTTCAGCTGCACATGTTGTCCCCTGTTCAAGGGTATCACTTTGATAACATCACTAGCCAGAATTCTACCCTCTCCAGAGCAGAATGATACATTCAGACTGCCATCATCCAAGATGCTTTGAACAAAACCCACACTTCTATGATTTGCACCTTGCCATCCATATGCAGGAGCCGACACACTTCTCTTAAATTTCACCCAGTCACCCACTTCATACCTAGATACCATGAGAAAAAAAAGGTCAACTTGGAGTAGCAATATGTCATCAGAAAGAACTCATATAGTGAGAAAATGTAAATGATGGTGGAGAGTAAAGTGAAAAGGATCCATTTTTGCTGACCTCGTTGGAGACAAATGAATACCCTTATTCATTAGTGCTTCCATCAGATCTTCTGAGATCCATTCCCGAGGAAGAGCTTCCAGAAGGTCAGAAAATGTCATGCCACTATCATCCATTAAGAAATAAAAAGATTTATCAATTAATATATTCTAAATTTGAATAAAATAAATAACTATTGAACAGGTTACTGCAACCCTAAATCATTCTGCATCAGTCAGACAAATGGAATCATGGTTGACAGGTTAACAGAGTTTGGATATTTTAAAAATGAAGACAAAATTTTGACTTAAAAGACAGAAAAGAACCTTCAGCTAGCCTAATGCATCAAGGGAGTTGGATTTTTTTATCAAGAGTACTTGCCTGTGGTTTCTAACTTCGAGAGCTGCATCCGGATATTGCAGCATAGTAACAATCCACCCAAGATTTTCCCGTATCATTTTTGCTGCATCAGCTGCTATATGGAAGGCATTATCACCTTCATCATCCTGATAAGAGATGAATGAAGGTATTTTATAAGTCAAAAGACCATATTCTGTACACGTCAATTACTATAATAGGATAATAATCTGAAACTCTAAGCACCAGAATTTTATAAATGAATCTTCTACAGAAAATAGTACAAGAGAAATCTAACTCCAAACTAATAAAATGCCAGAAGTTTTGGTTTCATTCTAAATTAACATCTCCCAGTTTCCACTGCAAAGAACACATCTACGCAATACACACAAAACTGTCTGGATACGCAAACACTTTTTGCTGGGAAATCTGAGAGGAAAGGTGGAGGATTTTGGAAAACAAGAAGCAGATGCTCAGATCTGTTCTCGAATTAGAAAAGAGTAGGTTTATTGTGAATAAAAAGTAGATGTAACACAAGCTCCTGACAATGAGCTGAATGATCCTAACAAGAATCAATCGACTGATGGCATAGCACCCACTTGATGAAAAGGGTGGCAGCAGCAATAGAGGCAGTCATCCACTCCAAGCCACCATGGGATAGTCCAGACAACAGAACTGTCAGATGAGGTAACAAGAGCAGCACATAAGCAGAGCCATCGTTGGCAATGACCCCTTGAATTAGAGTTGGTTTTTGGAAAGCCAAATCGCCCACACAGCAGCCGGGATAAGGATTTGCACGATTTTAGCCTTCTTACTTTGATCCACCTTCTTCTTTAATTGTTTACCGGCCTCCCACATTTGCTCAAGAGTATTGGAATCATGATTAAAGCCTCATTTAGAGCCCTTCAAATGAGCTTTGCCGCCAGGCAAACGCAGAATAGGTGCAAGGTGGATTACATCTGGACCCCACAAAGTTCACAATCCATCTGTCCTCCGACCATTGAGCTCTATTGGCTTTGGAAAGGAGTCCCTCTTGATACAATAGCCACATAAATGTCTGGACTTTAAGCTCCCGTTTGGATACAAAATAGGACTTATTCTTACCCCCCGTTTGCAACGGGGATAAGTTTTATTCTAGGGTATACATTTATCCAAGCATAAGTGGGTATAAATAAGGATAAAGTGATTTTGCGTTTGGTTGTATTTTGAATTATTCTCGTTGGTAAACATAAGAATAAATGTTTTGTTGTTTAGGTAAAATGTGAATAAAGTATGGATAAGGATTTATAAAAGGTAAAAAAGTAATGATAGTTGATTTGATAGATGATTTATAAGAGGTGATGACAGTTGATTTAACAGTGGGCCCACATATTCTTTGGGTCGAATAACCTAGGATAACTTTAATTTTAGGGGTTGATTGGAATTCATATACCACTTTATCAGGGTTTATTTTGACATACTTTATCAGGGGTTATCCGGGGTAAACAAACACTTGAAAAATTCTTATCTAGGCTTATCCGGGGCCTTATACCAGAAACAAACGGGGGCTTAGGTATACAGTTATTCCGGAATAAGTGAGTATAAATAAGGATAAAGTGATTTTGTGTGTGGTTGTGTTTTGAATTATTCTCGTTAGGAAACATAATAATAAATTTTGTGTTGTTTGGCTAAAATATGAATAACATGTGGATAAAGATTTATAAAAGGTGAAAAAATATTGATAATTGATTTAACAAGTGATTTATTAGAAGTGATGACAGTTGATTTGACAGTGGGCCCACACATTCTTTGGGTTGAATAACCTAGAATAATTTTAGTTCCAGGGATTGGTTGGAATCCATATACCAGTTTATTCTGACATAGTTTATCTCTGGGTAT
This sequence comes from Acorus calamus, assembly GCA_030737845.1. Lineage (NCBI taxonomy): Eukaryota > Viridiplantae > Streptophyta > Magnoliopsida > Acorales > Acoraceae > Acorus > Acorus calamus. The sequence continues at coordinate 7,516,382 of CM060861.1, read as the reverse complement.
TCCCTGCATCCAAACAACAAAAAGCACATATTCTGCTTTATTCTCACTTATTCCCTGGGCTAAGGGAAGTCTTTATGCCTCAAACCTCCCTATTTTTGGATGCCAAGGACGTATTGAAAAGTTTCACTCCTCAACCAAACATACCCCCTTTTGACATAAAACCCATCTCTGAGGTGCGACTCCCTTTTCAACATATCCAACGATCCCTTTACAACATGAATGTTGCAGTAAGGCTAACAATGCCGTGTACACCTCAACCTCCCCATCCAGGAGGTTTTTCCTCGTCTCCACCTCCCAAAATCTACCCTACCCCCACCAACATACCTCCTGAACCCAGCCCAACTTGTTGGTAGCCACAGCAAGGATATTCAGAAAAATATCGCACCCACCTCAAAGGTCGCACGGCCACAGCAAGGATATTTAGAAAACTCTCGCACTCTCACCTCAGAGGTCGCGAGCCGCACCAGGTATAAAACCAAACTGCTCAAGTCGTCCACCAAACTAAACACTTCGTGGACAACTTGAGTGATTTGAGCAGCTCAAGAACATCACAAAAAAAAATCCATGTGTAGCCTCAACCCAGGACTTCATGAAGATGCTTTTGGTACCTCTTTCACTGAAGATAAGGTGAAGACAGCTTCCAGTGGAGGGATTGTGAGATCATATGGTGCTGGTGCCCAAGCCTCGAAGTGACATAATGGGGGATAAAATGGTGGAGGTGGCAGCTATGTTTGCAGCTCTCCATTCTGGTAACATTTCTATTGAGGAGGATAAAGTGTATGGAGAAGCACATAGGCTTTGGGATTTTCAGTTAATTCAGCCTACAAATTCCTCACTGAAAAGGCAGCCAGGGACAAATGACCCCACAGAGGGGATGTTAGAGTGCTCAAAGAAGCTTGAAGTCTGTATACCCCGCTAAAAGCCCAGGCAATCATGAAGATGTTCAGTTTGTGACATGAAAATTACTAGGGAGAGGATGAAAGTGTTGACCATCTATTTTTGGAGTGTTCATTTAGTAGAATCATTTGGAACAGATTGGAACTTCCTTGGGGAAGGAGCACTAAGATCAGTCTAATATCAATGAATAATATGTTTAGCAGATTCACAAGACAGATAAAGAGAATGGACAGGAGCCAAAGAAAAGGGTAAAAACAATCCCTATGCTCTCACAGGCAGTATATTGGGCCTTATAGCTAATAAGGAATGAGAAATGTGAAGTGTTTTGGGAGAATGCTATCTTCAACGGATCTATGGTCTCTTCGGTGGGCCTTTAGGAGAATGCAAAGTGCTTCTTCAGGGCTTGGGGCTGTTTTTGTGCAGAAGCCTCAAAGGTATTGTTTCATAGGAATATTCTTACTATTGAGGCTTAAGGTGTAGCTCATATGGGGAAAGACAGTTTTTAAGTCTCTTGTACTGACACTCCCCTTTTATCTTTTTGTCTTCATGTATTTTGGGTGTGTTCTTCTTTAGTAACACAGAGAGCCAGTAGGCCTACCAATTCTAATTTTCAAAAAAAAAAAAAAAAGGAATGAGAAATTGTTCAGGGGAAGCAGGCATGTACCAAGAATACATGGGATAGTGTAGTCAGCTTACTAAGGGATTGGTGTAACCGTGTTCAAGGCTCATATTGTCCCCATTCCTGGAGGAAGAGGGGGTTGTTCTGTAATGAGGAATAGAGATGAGAATTCTTCTAGTGTCCTTAAAATGTCTTCTACTTTTCTTATCTTTTCCTTTGGTCACATTTTCAATCTTTTATTTTTCGTACAAAATTTGGAGACACGGACACCATCCATCATCAGAAAATCCATCATGTTCTCATATTCTGTTTTTTCCTTTGTTTTATTATTGGTGTCTGTGAGGCCTTCTTAACATGACTATATCATGCAAGGTTTCTGTGTTAACCACCTTTCAATAATATACACCTATTTAAGAAACAAATTTCAAAACTCAAGGCATGAAACAGAAATATTGGTTTCGTATGCTCTCTTTTTTTCCAAAATATAGTGATCAACGAAAATGTTACATCCTGAATAGCAAACTAGAATAATTTAAAAACAAAAGAACGCAAATTTTGCACCCCATGATCTCAAATAGCAAATTAGAATAATGTAAAAAAGACAACTTTTTTTTTGTGTAAAGAATAGAGCATCACATTAATGAATGGTGCCCCTCAAACAAAAAGGGTAAAAAACTATATGAGATTTTTAACATAGTCAAATGGGAAAGAACTTGCCTGCAAGTTACAATTTGCTCCAGCAGATAAAAGTAACCCCACACATAGTTTAGCTCCCCTATTCAATGCAACATGTAGAGGTATTGTGTTGTTCACATTCCTAATATTGACATCAACTCCAGCATCTAAAATAATCTGTCACATGGTGCAAAAGATTTTATCAGTCATCACCAAAATATTATAAAGTTAGGGTAACAAAGAAAATATACTTGGTTGAAAGAAATAGGCTACCAGATCTGAAACCTTACTTTGATCAACTCTGCATCATTAACCATGGCTGCCATATGTAAAACTGTTCTACCATGCTTTGTATCTTGAGCTGTTGGGTCTGCCCCAGCACGAAGCAATTGTTTTACCAATTCTCGACCTTCTGTAGAATTAAATTCCCACTAATTGAATTCATTTTGAACAATATGAAAAAAAAAAAATTCTATATCCATGAAAAAAGTACAATGAAAACATAACAAGACGGAAAAATTGGCTACATTATCTCAATTACTTTTACATTAAGCTTTTCGTTCTCTTTTAATTATTTTCTTAAACTGGGTGTCATTTACTCTAGCAATATATGCCACTTCTATTCATTCTGAAAAATTAAAATTTTGTGAAGGGGTGTTGAGGTTCAAATGCCCCGGATGACCTGTGAACACACACAAACCGGGAAAATAGAAGGTTTGCATATATATTGATAAAACCAAACAAATTGATTTGGCAAATGTAAGCCCTCTCTTTTTTCCTCTAATAGATAAATTGATCCGACTCCCCACAACTTCTTGGTCAAAAACACTGATGTCAGGCATTGACCAAATTTTAAAACTATCTCATTTACTAGGATATATAAACAAGCACATTAGAGGAATAACAAAAAACAGAAAGAAAAGGTGAAATATTTCCAACTACATTCTTGAACAAGTAAATGAAAATATATATATGATATATAGTAGAACCATAGGGTATTCTTAGAAAATATGATAAGATTCTCAAAATATCTAATTACCAATTTCATGGTCTTTCTTCAGAGCAGCAGCCATACACAATGCTGTCCCACTTGGACCCTGTATGTCAATTGCCTCTTTAATCTCCTCTGCGGATGCAACTTCCACCCATCTTCTCACCACTGCCACATTCCATGTCTCTATGCAAATGTGCAATGGTCTGCACCAATTAAAGGTTTATAAATGAGACAGAGACAAAGAACTTTCTTCCATAAAACTAAACATATGGTGGATCAGAAAATTCAATACATAATCCAATCAAAAAAAGGATTCCAAACTAAGTTGCGATCATATAAATGGGCAATCAACATCTAAAGAGCCAACATGATTGTGTTCGACAATTTCCTGATTCTCCTATAGCTATCTAAAAAGGAACTGCCACTGTCCCTGTGGTCCTGGTGATGTGTAAGATACTCTCTTTAATGCAAAATGGCAAGTGCTTACAGCTGTATAAACTATAAGTCTACAAAATAGTTTCATCAAAAGTTGATGAATTCATCTATTTGTAAAACTATATGCTATTTAACTTCTTGAGATCATAGCCCCAAACAACAGATGCCAACTAATTTGTAAAAGAGAAATATACAGCTCAAGTACACTAAGGAGAGAGACAGTGGTTAAAATGATGTGAATAATAGGGTGGGGTGAAAAGTTAAATCACATTTAACTTCAAGTAAACAAGACGGGGAGAACAGTGGTCATCTTTACCAAAAATGCTTTATAGCTACAACTCCCTTCGAAATTCAATAGTGTTTTTTCTTAGGGAATAAAAAAAAACTATTGAGACAATTAAAATTTTGAATGTTTTATGACGTGCAAAACAAGATCCTGCTTGAGCAGTCAAATGTGCGAAAAATAAATAAATAAAAATAATGCTTGTGCATTTTTCAACACCAAGTAATTGGGAAATAGGCCATGTAAAAATTATTGTTGTTGATAATTCTCTTTATAAGATCTTCAGGCTTTTAAGATGAAATAACTTTCCAGTCTTCTACAGTACAAGAAAATGTTATCTTGTCCTCGGTTGAACATTTTCACACAGTACCAGAGGCCAGTTAGGCTGCTACTGTCAATCTCATCCCAGTACAACAGCTCAACAGATTCAGGACAAGTGATCATATACAGCATTTGGTCAAATATATATGCATTTATCTAGACTATCTTTATAAAGAAACAAACATCAGCTTCTTGTAATGGAATACATATGCTGAGTTCTAATATCAGAAAGCTATGTGTATCACTAAAAGCTTGCACTTCCAAGTTCCAACAAATAAGAGATTTACTGATCAATTTACCAAATGAAATTCACTATACTTGAAAAAAAATATACTTGAGTGAATGAATGCCATATTAACTCTTTTGAGAAAGGTAGGAGATTCAATAAATTAATAAATTATGCCACTAAAACAAAGACAGAGATGAAGGATCTCCTCAAAAAAAGGAAAGGAAACAAATAAGAAATGCAGAGGAGGTAGAGACACCCCCTTATAGAGAATGCCACATTGACTTACGTTTTATTTTTTGAGTTGAGAATACCCATTGAACTGCAGCCTCCATTTTCCAGTATGGCAATTGCACAATCAGTGTATTTCTTAGCAACAGCCTTATGCAATACAGATTCACCTTCATCGTCCACTGAATTTGGATCAGCACCTGCCAATAATAGCTCCTGTATTATATATAACAAAAAAGATTTTAAAGTCAAGTTTCAGATTACATACAAATATAATATGAACTCTCAAAAAACCACTTAGTGAATGACAACTCACACGCATGCATTCTGGTTGCCCATGGCAAGCACAAATATGAGCAACAGATGAACCAAGGCCTTCTTTCAACCTCAAACTAACATTTGATCTTCTTAAGAGAACACGAACACATTCAGGGGAGCCAGCAGCCAAAGCAAAAAAAATTGGGGGGTCACCATCTTTATCTAGGATATCAACATCAACCTCTTTATATTCCAAAATAGCACGAACAAGTTCTGCACAGCCTCTTCTGCATGATAAATGCAGAGCTGTTTGGCCATCAGAATTTTGCGCTTCTAAAAGAGATCTGATTGAGCTGCTGTTCCCCTCTGATGCAACCTTCATGAGCAGATCTCTAAATAATTACAGAAACAATGAGAATGTAGATCCAATATTCTAACACACATGTATATGTGTGTGTCTATACCATGAGTTGTAGTGATCACTATGGTATTAAACTCACCTTACACCATTCAAGTCTCCCTTAGATATAAGTTGATGTAGGATACTGGGATTATCCTGGAAAACCTCTAAAACAGGTGTAGGCAATGGCACTTTGGCATTTGGACTAGACGCCTGTGCAAAATCACTGTATCTGACAAAGAAAGTCTACAACATAAGTATATGTACATCACACAGCACAATTGACATTGCTTCGTATGACAGCGAAGTATTGCTTTAACTTTCAAATGTTCAATAAATGGAAGTGAAGAATGGAAGCATTTGTCGCTTTTGACCAAAATGGCCAGGCTAGCATCTGGGTATCTATCACACAACACTGGCAGTGTCATAATTCTTCAGACCCCATGTGCTGGCATTATTTTATTCTTGAATGACTTTACCATCACACAAAATGGTGATCATATAACAGTCATGAATAAAGCATAATTTTAGAAGAAATTAAAGAAATCTTGAGAAAAAGGCATCTTTCTGGTGCAATCTCTTACTTACGATGGCTTGGCAGTGTCGTAATTCTTCGGATAATGCCCCATGTCCTGGCATTTTTTTATTCTTGAATGACCTTACCATCACACAAAATGACAGCCATATATATCTCTAGTAATACTCATTGGTGATCGTATACCAGTGCTAAATAAAGCATAATTTTAGAATAAATTTTATTTATTTTTTAGAAAAGCCATTTTTCTGGAGCAATATCTTACTTATCAGGGCTTGCAGGAGGATTGCGAGGTAACCCTTGTAATTGACGAAGGAATATCGGAAGCATGTCATGAAATGTGGGTCTCTTTGATGCCTTAAATTGCAGGCACTCACCAATCATCTTCCACAATTCTCTAGGTATTCCAACACCTACCACACTCGCATACTGAGGCGGCTGCCTCCTAGCCTTCACAACAGCTCTATAGATTTCTTCTGGACTCAAACCAGCCCACCTACAGGAAGATAAACCAAATTTCCCATCTAGCTCATGTTGATAAGAAATCAATAAATCTATCAAAAAGAAGTTACACCACTTACGGAATTGAACCAGTGCACATTTCCACCAGGGTACAGCCGAAACTCCAAGCGTCAGACTCTTTGGATATACCAATAGTATCTTCCCAAAACAGAGACTTCTTCAATGGCTCCCATGCCTCAGGAGCTGTATAGTGAGGACTCAACATAGTACAATCCATGCAAGAATGTGTCTTTGAGGTATCATCATCAGGAACTACTCGAGCTTTTCTACATGATGTCTTTTTCAAGATCTCAGGAAGCCCATAATCAGAAACAACAGCTCGGCCACTTGTATCCAATAGAAGATTTGACGGTTTTATATTCATGCAGAATACACCTGCAGCATGGAGTTCTGCTACACCCCGAGCAATGTCTGCGCCATATCTATAAATAACAAATTAGATATTAATTGGAGTTTGAAATTTACTCCAGATATGGAAAAGTCATGTGGACTTGGTCTGTTTTCCAAAGAAACTAAAATATGAAGTTCAATAAATGAAGAAAAGCAGTCACTGGCTTCAACGTATTTCAATTAATGAACAAGATTTTTTTCAGTTAAATAATAAATTTACAGCTAACAAACAGAAAATGTCATCTTCACCATCTTTAAAACTTTCATTTCTGTTGCAAATTACAAGAAGCAGAATCATTCGCACTATAATGATCAATATCCAGGATATATGATGATCTTAAATAAATTTCAGTTAAATGAAAAAAATCCTTGGGGTACAATAAAACGTATTATATTCCAGTTCAATGGATTCCGCTTTTTGGTAGGCGTATCAACATAAGGTAAGAATGCAAGTTTCATGTAGTCTAGCAAAAACACCCGATGTGCTTATCTGAAGGTCACGAAGATAGAGAGGAGAACTATAGATATAGGGAAATAATTAGTATTTCAATAATCATTGATAAAATGAAGTCTGACAATAAAATCCAATGTGCTTATATGGAGGTCAAAAGAATCCAAAAACCTCAACAAAACTAGGGGCCCTAACAAAATAGATAATAAGATAAAATTATTTAATGTCATAAAGTAACATTTAAAAAAATAAAATAAAACCTTATAGGCTAACAGAACTCTAATACAACAATTACTACTACTACTATAAAACCTTTATCCCAAAAGAAGGAGAAATATAAAAGGTGAGACAGAGAAAGAGGGGAAAAAAAGGAGAAGGGAGACACAGAGATGCAACGATGATAGAGAGCTGGGAGAGAGATGAATGAAGCAAAAGGGGATTAGATATTTGTTCTGATACAAAAATGATGCAAGAGAGAAGAAAAAAAAGAAAAAACATATATTAGGAAAGAAGAAGTAAGAAAAAGTTTTTTTTTCAAGTAAGAAAAAAATTAGGGCCCATTTGGAAATGAGTTTGGGCAGCTTTTGGGTTTGCAGGAAGCTGCTTTTCTCAAACCTGTTTCCAAACAGAAAAACTAGGGCCAAAAGATGTAACAGATTTCTATGAAGAAGTGCCCAAAACCTGAGTTTTCCAGAAGCTGTGGAGAGACAGCTTCCTAACAAATCAGTTTTAAACCCAGCTTTTGCCCAAAATCAATTTTGAAATCATGCAACCAAACACAGCCTTAAGAAGAAAGAGAGGGGAACGAGAGATATAGGGGAATCAAGAGTCTTTCAATTAATCATCAATTGGACTAAATCTAACAATAACACCCCATGTCCTTATATAAATGTCAAAAGAATCCTAAACCTCATCAAACCCAAGGACCACTAAATAACAGAGATTTTAAAATAAAATTATATAGAAGTTATAAAGCAACATAAAAATAATAATGACTAAAAAATCTAATACAACAACAATAAAACCTTTATCCCAAAAATTTGGGGTCCACTTCATGAATGATTATTCACCATTCAACTCTTTAAGAGCCAAGTCCTCCAAAAGATGAATAGTCTTCATGTCCTTCCCTAGATTATCCAATTTTAGTTTTGCCCCACTCCTCATTCTAGAAGTCCCTTCAACAACAACCATATTATTATTCCTAACTAGTGCACCCATTAGTTTCCTCATACATGTATAAAGCATCTTAAACATTATTCCCTCATCTTATCATCTATCAGAGGGACCTATCACCTTCAATGAATATACTTATTTCTTATTCCGTCCTTTCCTTTTTTAAAAAAGTAGTAGGAGCAATCTTATTAATGAAAAAAAAGCCCCCAATCAAAGGAGACAAGGTATCTCCATACAAAATATTAAAAAGGAAGAAAAGAAGAAAGGAAAGGGAAACCCCTTTCGGAGATGACTCAAATTGTCACCTCCCGAACCAAATCTTTCTTATGTTGCCACTTATTTCTTATTCCGTCCTTTCTTGTGTTGCCACTTATCCATCTCTATATTCTTATCTCAATTACACTCATTTTGCGAACATGTTATTTCTTAATTTTCCAACACTAACGGATAAACCATTGTTGACTACATACACACACACACACAGATAAATACGTGTACATATACATAAATATCTTATAGAATTTTCCTTTCACTTTCACAGACAGTCAAGGGTCACAGTACACCAGTACACTACACCAAATTAAAATATTGCTTTAATTTTTTTTAAAGGTATTACGTTCAAATTTCACCTTCCTCGTGAATACATGGATCCCAAATAACGAAGCGCTCACTCATAGGTTTTTATTGTCCATCAATGTCGATTATTTTGTTAACTCTTATCTTCTTGACAAAATAACATTCCACATATTACGTCTTCCTCTTTATTTTAAATCCCCTAGAACCTAAAGCATCTCTCCATCTTTTAACCCTGCAGTTAAATCATGATTTCGTCTCGTCAAGTAAGCTTCATTGAGCTGAGATTAGATTACTCCAAAATCCACACCAAAGGTTTCTTTTTCCCTAAGTTGGTTTGATCAATACCAAAAGTTACTTCCCTCAAAGAACGTCAAACTGACTGCAACTAATTGAACTATAACTCCCAGTCTTTTCAGTTAAAAAAGTAAGCTCAAGCACCAGAAAATCAACTTTCTTGCTCTACTTCTAGATTGGCTATGTTGAACTCTTATTTTACATCTTTAACCATATATGCCTGTCACATTTCATCTCCTCCACCATGTAAAGAGGCGGTTCCCGGTTTTTGTATTTTTCTTTCTCCTACTCTTTCTCTTTTATAAGGAGATCCCTTGTCTCCTTCTTTTCGGGGGTTTCTATTAACAAAATTCTCCTATATATTCCAAAAATAAAGTGTTGATATGTGATTCCGAGTTATTATAGAAAGCAAACTGGCGGTAGTTCTCCTAAATTGGACTAACTTGCTGTCAATGATTAATTCCTAGTATGACCATATAAGCTAAAAGGTCATGCCTCATTTCTAATGAGACCTGTTGCTAATATGATCACCACTATAATTCATGTCCAAGAAAAAGGAGCTCTTGAAATAATACACACTCCACGAATGCAACGACAATCCACCACATCCCATTTGAACTCACAGAACAGTGCCAAGAAAAATCCCAACTTAACATACTATTCCACCAATCCTATTCTACACCGACAAGCTCCACAAACACTATTCAGCAACTCAAAAAAATGAAATTCACTTCAAACATACACCAATAAGACAGAAACAGAGAAGAACCTGAGTATCTGCTCTAGCGTAAGCCTCCCGTTGTTCTTCTTCATCTCCCCTTCCACCGACCCACAATACTGATCCATAACGAGGCACAGATTCTCCTCGACCGTCATCGCCCCATGAAAAGAGCAAACATTCGAGCACCACATCGACGCTCTCTGCAACCTATCAAGCTGCCCCTTCACCCACTCCAAATCCAACCCCTCCGTCGCCGAACTCGCCACCCTCTTCACCGCCACCCGATGCCTACACCCCCTCGACCCCGAAAGCACCCCCGCCCACGTCTCCCTCACCGCCGTCCGCCCCTCCCCAAACCGCCTCACCATCCTCAGATCCTGGTGCGTCCCCAGATCGATCGTCGGTCCCCCTCCGCACGTCTCGTGGTGGAGGTACCCGTTCTCCTCCCCCTCGCCGCCGCCGCCGCGGTCGTCGTCGTCGTCATCGTCGGAGGAGGAGGGGGAGGAGTGTGAGAGGAGAGAGAGGAGGGATAGGAGGGGATAGTTCTTGGGGAGGGAGTGGACAGAGTTGCCGACGGGGGAGGGGTGGCGGCAGCGGGGGCAGGCGATGGAGGAGGGGTTGGGCGAGGAGGCGAGCATCCGCGAGAGGCAGTCGCGGCAGAAGCCATGGCCGCAGTGAAGGAGGTGCGGCGTCCGCTCCCCCTCGTCGTGCTTCATGTGGCAGACCGTGCAGCACGGGCCCTTCATCTTCAACGGCGGAAGAGATAGAGAGAGATCGCGATTTCAGATCAGATCGAAATCGATCGATCTTTCGATGAGCGGATCTGATGATGCTGATGATGGCGATGGTGATGATGAACACACATCCAGCGAGGGTTAGGAGGAGAGGTTGAAGCAGTGGCTCGTCCACTTTTTTTTTATTATTTTTAATTTTAATTATTTGTTATTTGTTTGTGTTGCGAGGGTTGGTTTTTACGGCAAGATTTTGAGGGGGATGTTGATATAGATGAATCGTGACCGTTGAAGCGATGTACTTGGGGGGCTGCACTTGGGGATGACTAGGTGGTACTAGAGTTTATTTGTCAAAGAAATTGAATAGCTTGTGATCTTGGACTATTTTTATTTTTAATTTTTTGGGGGGGTGGTTTGACAAAAGATTCAGTGGGGGTTTGGGGACCGGATGTTGGACTCAGTTGCAATGTTTGCAGGTGTTTGACCTCTGAAGGGCATTTAGAAATTCCAAGTGAAATTAATCAATGGACAAAATTAGGGTCTCAAAGAGGGTGTGGCATCATCTGCTTTCATAGATTTATCAATTATTTATTATTTAAAGGACATTGTTCAATACAGTTTTTTTAGCGTCATATACTCAAGTTAACAATGTGTATAATGTGTATATCTTTAGATAATATTGTATGTGTATGTAACATCTAGGTTGAATCGGGTGTAGCCCACCTCATCTAAGGGATTGAACAGCCATGGGATTGAGCGGTTAGGTAGGAATTCAATTTTTTGTGTATTTATTTTCTTTAGTTTGTATTTTTAAATATTAAATGTATGTATATTTTAAATTTTTTATTATTAAGAAATGGTTGATAATTCACCTTTAATCTTCATTTATTGCTTAGTCGATTGAGATCCATAAGGGATAATTAACTGTATTACTAGCGCCTAGTGCTTTTTAGGAAATCAGATTTTAGGGACATTGACCAATATCATTCTATTTTTATTTTTATTTATGAGTGCTAGCATATATATAATTGATCCAAATAAAATGTACATCATTTGTTCTATTAAATATATATTTTTGAAAAAGACAAAAACACGTGGAGACTGCATATAAAATAGTACCTAACTTTAACTTTGGGGATAATTCACCCATTTTTTCCTTATTTATGTTTTTCATATTTATTTTGTGATGTTGAATATTCATTTTTTAGGAAACGTGTTTAATATTTGTCTCCCTCGTTAAACATGGAATTGTAGGTATACCATCAATATACAAACAATTATTCCTCTTTCCGGCCTCAAAAAATAATTTTTCAAATCATACAATAAAAATATATTACATTTGCACTATTTTTAAAGTATCATTTCTTATCATGTTTAAGTACTGGATAATCCTATATTTAAAAAAAACTAGTGTACACACTAGCATGCCCTTATTATGTGATTCAAGTTGTGAAAAAACTTCAATCTATAATTAATTGCATCATAAATATTTGAGAATGTAAAAAAAATCACTTTATAATAAATAAACAAGATAATTTACCTAAATAAAATAAAAGACTAAGAAAATTGTACAATATAAAATTACATAAGTTTAGTGTAATCATGGTGATTGGTTAATTCTGATATCAAAACCAATTAGTTACCTTTGTGTTATTGTTGTGAGTCAAAACAATTGAGTTGATTCAATATTTGGATAGTTTGATTGTGTAAAGCCAATCATGACAAGAATGTCCTTTAAATCATAGTTTTCTCATCTAGTTAGGTAAGTGACATTTTTTAACCTTAGGTTGAGAATTTAGAAAGAAAAAAAATACAAGATTTTTTAGATTTTTTTTGATACGTGGCATATAATGTTGACAATGATAAAGTTGATTCACTCAAAGTAATAAAGTTAACTTTATTAAAATGAAAATGTTAGATTTAACAAGTTTTGACTTTGTTGAAATACATACTTCCTTGGTGAATCATACACATTCACAAAAACATGAAATATATAATAGATTTGAATGCACATTTTTGCATTTTTTCTTATCGACTACATATTTACCTAACAGACTACATTCTTTTATTTGATATTCATAACTGTTCCTTTGCTGTTGTGAGCACATACCTGGAGGCAGACAAAAAGCACTTCCAGGCTTCCAACAGCCATGAATTTGTATTAGGTCATCCAACATATTCACCTAACAGACTATACATATTTTATTAAACTCATTAATCTTATTTGGACAAGTTTTGTAGTTATTCATGTAGTGACAGCATGAGACTAGAAGAATCTATGACTTTTGTTTTAGAAAAGTCTGGAATCCGTAGAAGAAAAGAAGAGAGAGATTTCATTACAATAATGATTTTTTGGCCCTAATTAATAGTAGCCATCTCAAGCCCCATGAGGTGACAAGATTGAAATATCCAATTTACCCCTTTCATATAATTTGTGTTTTTTTTATCATAATCAATCCCTTAATTTACGAGGTGGTTACGATTTGGTTTGATATTTTTTAAAAAAGCAATTAAATTCAAATTAAAGCCATTGTTTACAATTGATTCGAGGAACCATTTGAGGATTGATCATTTTGAAGGTTCGTTTGATTAAAGATTGATTTTTTTATTTTGGGGGAAGCTTTTTCTAGTTTATCAGATAAAAACCCATTTGAGGAATTGATTTATTTGAGTTAAGGAGAAGAGATGGTGATTGAGGAGGTGGGGTTGAAAAAGAGAGAGGGGTTGTCATGGGGGTCCAGAATATAATGAGGAGGAAGCAAGTTGACTCGGAGAGGGAAGGGCAGAGAGCAGCCATGGAAGCCCCTGTCAGAAGCTCGCAAAGGAATTGTCAGTATTAAATTGGGACTTTTGTGTTTAGATGTGATTTGTATAATCGTTTATGTTGTTATTTATGTGTATAATTATGCATATTGAAGGTATTTGTTAATTCAAATCCAGATACACCTGTATCTGGATTTGAATCTCAGCCCATTCTTTTAAGGTATCGGTTAATTCAAATCCAGATACATCTGTATCTGAATTTGAATCTCAGCCCATTCTTTGAATTGTTAATTCAAATCAAGATACATTTGTATCTGAATTTGAATCTTAGCCCATTCTTTTAAGGTATCGGTTAATTCAAATCTAAATACACATGTATCTGAATTTGAATCCCAGCCCATTCTTTGAAGTTATTTATTCATTCAAATCCAGATACATCTGTATCTGAATTTGAATTCCAGCCCAATTCTATTTTTATGGAAAGAAATCTGTATTTTTCGTTCATATGGTTTCACCCAAATCAAAACCCTAAAATTCAAAGTTTTTAGAAATATGTTAGGTCAGGGAGAAAATTTAATGGTGCCACCTTTTATGGGATTCAGTTATGAGGTTTAATTTGAATATAAGTTAGTTAGAATTTATTTTTAAAATTATAAGAAGGGTAGTCTTGTCATTATCATTTTGGTAGTTAAAAAAAGTCAAATAGGAAACCAATAGGAGAGTGCCACCTATTGGGACTCACAAATTGAGCTTAATTTTTGGGGCCCAGGTAGCAGCACCCATTTCATTAATTAGAAGGTTGGATATATAATGGTGGTTACACTTCTTTCGTAGGCACAATTAGCAAGCAGGATCTCATAAAGATACACGTGTTGAAATCTCCTAAAAATATCCTAATTAAAATTCTAAACATATTATAAGGTCATTAGATGAAGAGATTTGTCAAAAATAGTTATTTCTGTATATTGAAAATTTCAGATAACCGACTCTTTATAAATCATCATCTCAACACTCCAATTATAAGTTGTTTTTTTTGCTTGATAATTTTTATTTATTTATTTCCTGATCAAATCTTCTCATGTTAACTGAGATAAGACTCGAATTCAGAACCACTCAATAAAGAGAACACTTCTACTAACCTGTCAAGATGTGGTTTGATATCTTCTTGAGCTAGATATTCTTGTATTAGGATTTAATGTCAGCGGATAATAATGGTTCATTATCCAAAATTATATCAAATGTCTCTTTGACGTTCATTCTCATTCTCATTTTTCTAGAAACCTAAAAAAATAGTAATTTTATTTATTTCGGTGTTTATTCTTCAACATTTCAAACTAAATTTTTTCTTTCACATAATATATCAAAATTGAATTCATAAAAATGAAAATGAAAATTTTCACTTTTTATATCAAAATTATAAAAAATTAGAAGATTGGCCCTTCAAACATATTTTACTCATTCAAGGGGCATGCTTCGACTAGGTTCTGTTTTGGAGGATCCTTATTCTCACTCCATGTATTTTTTTATGAAAAGATGCATGAGACACCAATTATGGAGTTGGGCACTGACAAATGTCATGCAACAATTAAAAGAAAGAAAAGCATTGCACTTGCCTCCAAAAGCACATTTGACATAGATTCACCACATACAGCTATTCAACTTTATCAATGTTCAAGTGCTGTGACGTCACACTCACTCCAGTGCCAACAGGATATTAATTAGTTTGCTTATGTTAAATGGAATTATAAAATTTATTTATTATCTGGCTGGTTACTTTCATTATTTTATTTTATGATTTATAAGAAAACAAAGACAGTTGAAATTTATTATAGACTTGATTCTGTTATCAAATTATTGACTCTTTTTTAATCAACATATTTTACATCAATGATACTATATCATCCTATTATTTTTGGGTGGGGTGTTGAAGGGATATTTATCTTTTTTTTCATATTAATTTGGGTCAAATTTTTTGTTTTTGTTATAATTTTCTCCTACTTCTTTATGATTTGGGATATTTTTGTTATTAGGATTTATTTTCGTTTTTGTTAAGTACAATTATAGTAAAGATTCCATTTCTCTGTGATATTATTTTTATAGTGTTTTTATTTTAAAAATAGCATACCCCATTAATGAGGTTATGCTTATATAAGATTAAAATGCATGTTTCAATAAATTGCATGAATCCATTTATTTATATGATAAATTTTTAATAACATATATTTTATTAAGGTAAATATATAGCTTAATGAGTTATATAAAAGATTGTAATTGAAATTTAAAAAGAACTGTGTGAAACAGTGCTCCACTGTGATACATCCTTTTCTGAAAGTTGTGGCATCACATCAATCCTTTTCCTTCATTAACAATCAAGCATTCACATTAAATGGTTTTTTGTGTAGGGAATGTCAAAATCACACAAAGGTTCCTGTCAGAAAGACAAGATACAATCAACACCTTCAAGAAAAAACAACACTTTAACCAAAGAAGTTCTATCATGGTTCTTCCTTGAAAAATATGTTACAAAAAGGCCCCCCTCCCAGGATAGACTTTCAGCAACTGAACTTTATTGGGGAAAAAAGGATTTGTTTTCTGATAAGCCTACCTACAAAAAAAGAAACAAAGAAATTTTGTGCAACCATTGTTTCATGGATCAATGCCTAACAATTTTTCAGCAAATGTTTCAGATGAACCTAGTGCAATCAATCATTCTAACGGAACAAAAATCTTCATTAACTAAACAATCTGTAAAACAAATTTCTTACAACCGTTCAATTCTCAAAGAAATTACAACACCTTCGTCTGTTATTTCCTCGTTCACTGTTGTTTTTCAAGGTTTGTTTACAACATATTGACATGGCAATTGGTTAAAGAATCAGTGTCTAAAAGAATTTTAGCAACAGCTGAAATGCTGAAACAAATCAGGCGATTGTCGCGGGTATTTACAGTGGAATCCTCTGATGAGATTGCACAATGTAATTAGAGTAAATTGTGTGCACTCGGCCTTTTTTTCTCCGTAACGAATCACATTGGAATACTCAAGAATTTCAAACTTACGAAAAATGCAAGCCAAGAAAATCATCAACCACATCAGAGGTGGTTCCAAGGATTCGAATATCTGACCTGTTCTGAAGATTTGATTGGATTCTTCCTGAAGTCTCTCTTGAATCGCTGCGTGTGGGTTTGGATGAGAAACAATGATGTATGCGAATTCGATGAGTTTTAACTTCCCTTGAGAAATTTCCTGTAACATTAACCAACAATATTGCTTCCTTGTCTCTGGTATCCTCAGTCCACCAATTTTGTGGAATCCCATCAACAAAGTCTTCCATGGTGTGGGAATCGTCATGGTGTACTGATACTTCCACGATATGGCCTGGTTTGATTACACCAGCTGCTGGGGTAACCTAGCATAAAAGTGACATAATGTTAGGAAGCGTATCGAAAATGTGGAAGCAAGGAATGGGGAAACCAGATGATAAATTAATTCATATTGAAGGGATAACTTTTATATCAAAGTAGGGCATAAAATTTTAAAATGTGAATCGCTTTAAAGGGGATACAGGTACTTTGAATGAGGATATCCAGTTTACAGATCCTTTTTTTTTCTCCAGTGAACAGGACGCATATAGGAGACGGGCAGGTAACAAGTGAAGATCTGCTTCCCACACACAACTCAACAAAAGGGACCACCGAGAAGGAAAAAGTAGAATAAACGATGAATCTTAAAAGGTCTCATATTGCTCATCTCAATATGGAAAATTATGAAATCATGATCCACGTTTCACTAATTTCATTCGCACATGACAAATATTAAATTACATTTCCTGACATGTTTTCTTAGTAGTTTCAAAGATAATTTTTTAAGATGGTTTTCATTTTCTAGATGTAAAATGCTCAGACTAACAAGATAAAGTTCGGGTTGGAATCCTCAAAAGCATCAAATTTATCTCTAGAAAAAGTTGAGACTTAATTCACCACATGGAAAAAATTGAGATTATTAAAAGAGCAGGACAATTGTAAAAAGTTGCATGGTTTCCCTAAAAAAACATCCCATTTATGTTATAGCTTCTATCCTATAATGTGGTCATTGAATACTTACCGATCAAAGAGAGGATTTTCAAATGACAAGAAGTTCGATATATTGCTTGTATTAGAGGCTTCTATCCTATTATGTGGTCATTAAAGAGGAAGCAAAATGCACGTAAAATAAATGCAGTCCATTTGAATAAATGCACTAAAGACTGACATAGAAATGGATATACAAAAGGGGCCATAGGAATGGTCTCAATAGTGAACATATTATCACTAAAGATGGTTTGAACAAGTGTACAGAAAATGAGGGATAAATTTCAAAGCCAGATGTAAGAGGGGAACGCCCCAAAGGAACTTATTTGGATGGGGAAAAAATGTCAAAATCTGACAAAATTGATTGCATGGCCCAATTTGCTGGGAATATTGATAACAATGATGAATCCTCTAAAAAAAAAAAAATCAGCATGATGTACTAAATGAAATATACTGATATATGCAGAGGTATTAATAAAGGAAAACCACAAATTATGAAATATTAGCATATCCCACCTTTAATGTCAAGAATTATGAAACCTCACCTCAAGCCAATGGGGAAATCCAAAAGAACCTCTTGCCCGTTGCTCAGATGCATGCCCATCCTCCCTGATCGTTGACTGACTTTCACAGATAATTTCGAACATAGCTTTATCCTTCGTACATTTATTAGTGATTCTTAGTATCGAGGTATCCTGGTTTTGTAAAACAATGTTGCTTGTATTGATGATAGTTTCTGGAATGCTGCCACCTTCTTCAAGTAAAGACCCGATTTTCTCATTCGATAAAACTATTTCTCCAAACTCTTGCCTCCTTATTGACTCCTCTACACGAGCAATATCAACACTAAATATGCATCTGACAGGTTTGTGATCACTCTCCGTCACATCCATGCAAGCACTGTACCTGAAAATGGAATGTGCTAAGATTCATTATCATTACAATGGAAAAGCAGTAGTCAGCTATAGAAAAGCGGATGTGGGTATAACTTACTCTGAAATTGAAGAAACTATAGGACACTCTAATGAGCATTCAGCCACTGAAACAGAACGACTGTCACGATATAATATTCTGTCACACCAGGCAGGAATGCGCCTCTTTTCACTGGAATCATATCCTGGGAAAAAATGTAATAAATTTTAATTTTCATGGCGAGTCAAACCCATTAACCTAAAAATTATTTGACAAGGACCTTAAATTAAATAAATTCAAGATGCACTTCATTGATCTAATCCAGGAGAGCAGTACATTTGCTAGAAGCATACCTGACAAACCTGCTTGGTGTCTGACAAACTTGTATGTAGGTGGAAATTTTATGTGCCCTTCACGCATCCCTTGAAAGACATTTCCAGCTTTCATTTCAGCTCTGAGTTGGTCCTTTTCCCTAAGCCAGTCAAAGCTTCTTTGAGAGACGAAGTCCCTTGCTTCATCATAAGAGATACCATGAAGTCGATAATTGAAATCACCAAGAAATATAATCATATCTGCTTCAGACAATTCAGGTCTTCCATCATCCGAGTACCCTGCAGTCTGTTATGTTGCAACATAATGTTATCTTATCTGTAATTTATGGCAGAAAAAGATACAAAGGAGCTCAGATTCCAGGAAATAATTCTCATACATTTGTGCTGTGAAGCAACTGCACAGCAGATGAACTACCTGCACCAGAGTGAACGAGGAATATTAGCACCTCAAACAGTGGACATGCACGTTTATGTGCACATGAGTAAGAAGCCAAGCACCATACCAGTGGAAGCATTGAATCCATTAGAAGCTCGGCTGAAGACCATTGTCCGATATACATGATCAAAGTCGGAATTACGTCGATTGACAGCTTCCAGATGAGCAGCAAAATGACAGTTCACAAAGCACATCTTTCGATCATAAACTCTAATCCTCAAACCAACAGCTCCCTGTTTGGGATATCTTCACCTCATCAACTTAAGCAATAAAAATGTCTGGAAAGGTTAATGCATCCTACAGAAGCATTATTTCACATGAAAGGAACGATGCCATTCTATTTGCACGAGCATTTAAAATTTTGCGAAGAAAAAACCGTTTCAATTCACATTCTCGAGTTATATTTATGGTTAATTACAAATATCATAGCAACATAATGACATTTGGAACACTTTCAGCATATACATGCTGAATCAATAATCCTTTCGATAGAATCTAAAATCAGTAAGCCTCACCTAACTGGGTGAAGCAACGTTCGCCCCACAGCCATTGTAACCTAAAATCCCCTGATACCTTCAGATAGCTCTCATGCATGTAGGATAGCCTAACCTTTAGTTATAAAAACGTATGCTTGAAGACCTATGTTGCATTCCTCCCCATGTCCATGTCATATCTATGCAACATGGGTTCCAACCCAATACCACACGATCTGTGATTTTGAAGTGAATTTTTAACTTCCTCAAGCAACATATTACCTTTCCCAGCTTACAGGCTCATTTCAAAGAAACTTTGCGGCATCTCCCCACCTCTTTTTCTTTCCTTTTACTTCCCAAGCAATTTGGAAACAATCAGCCCCTGTTTGGGTCGAAGATTATATGTGGAATAAGATGGAATAGGTATCAATAAGCCCAAAAATTCTGTTCATTTGTAAGGAATATGCAGGTATAGTTATGCCAAAATATGTGGGAATAAGATGATTTGGCATTCCAAGTGGAATTGTGTTTTTAGTCATTCTATTCCACTGGTATAAGAGGAACCACAAGTCAAATCACCTGTAATCAGCTGTTATAAATCATAGAAATCCACATATCAAATCATTTTTTCACATTTTATGCATCTTTATCCACGTCTTGTTCACATTTTATCCACAACTTATCCATGGTCAAGCGAACAACAAAAGTTTTATCATCACATTTCCCAATGAGAATAACTAAAAACATAACCAAACAGAAAATGGCTTATTCCATTAGTATAGTTATCTGTACTAGAATAGTTATTTATCCCGAAATAGCTCATGTTGCTACCAAACATGGGCTGACATGTCATTGTTCAGGATTTCTTAGCATCAGCTAGTTTCCAAAAGATAAAGAACGCACTCTGTTCTTGTCAAGCAGTCACATCCTCTAAAGCTAATCCATAAGGAATATTATTGACAATGAATTAGGTGTCACTTCACCAGTAGAAGTTTTTCTTCTTTTTTTTAGTTCATCCTTCTTTTAAGAAGACATTTGGACTATTCATATTATTTTTTTGCAGAAGAATTGCCTTCAGAGGCTACGGTTACCAAGCTGCTGTCAATTATGGTATCATTGTGCTCTGAAACATAATTTCTTTTGCATGAACGATTATAGTGAAAAATCAAGTTTTTTAAAAGATTATTGCCAGTTTAGTAATTAACGACATATATGATATAATTCTAAAATATACTGAATAATTAAAGGACATGAAATAAATGTCAACAATAATGATTTACTAATAGCACTAAAGCTACAACGAGCTAACAGATATGTCGCAGTGACTCAATAATAAAGGAAAGAAACCATTTCTAATCTCCTAGAATAATAACTAGTGAAAAAATGTGGTACTGTTTCAAAATCTTGAAATGATAAGCACAAATGCTTTACACATACAGGAGATGATTCTTTTTTCAGATGTTTACCAAATAATAAGTAATAAAATTTGGTGGACATCTCACTCCTTGTTTCAGGAAATAACATCAACATAACCTATCAGCATTATGAGTTCTACTATACAATAATTTTTTACTAGAAATCATTCCATGAGTACTAATTCTATCAATATATTTAGGTTGTTGATTACATACCACCTGCTGATTATGGTAACAAAAGAATAAGTTGCACATGCCATAAATATCCATTAGTATACATCACAATTATGATACGGAAACAAAAATCAAGTGCATTTTTTTTTTCATGATGGTAATAATCGATTTGTTTTAGTCGTCACTAATTCTCAAAGGCATGGCCACTGCACCATGCCATCAAAATCCTTGGATGAAATAAACTAAGTCATTTCTTCATATCCTTTTATTTATTATTTTATTCATCAAGTCAGAATGAAAAAAACACCATTATGAAGTTATTTGCAATTGTGGCACTCATGCATAGTAAGGCACATATTTCTCTATCTAATTGCAAGGCACCTAAGCACCATTTAGAAAAAGGAAGAAACATGTGAAGGTAAAACTACAAGACATTCATGCAGATCAGATCCTTACCTTGTTACCTATTGCACGGACAAACCCGCATGGTACTGCTGCAGCATCAACGTCCCCAATATTTTGTCTAAAGTTCTTCCTCGCCCTGGAAGAGAGGAACAAAATAAAATTAACAGAAAAAGGGACACGAATTATAAGAGGATGAGAACACCTAAAGGAAGACGCATGCACACATTAAGATGTCTCTTAAAAATCTATGCACACCCATCAATGAAAGATATTTCGGCTTGACATTAAATGCACTATCCCTGTAAAAATATGCTCACCATATGGCAATAAGCAAGCCTGCCAACTGCCTCGATCCAACACGTTCAAAATTTTTCCCTTCACCCAAGGTTTTCCCAATAGCGCCAGCCACCACTGTCCATTAGCACTACCTTCAAGTCCTACCTAATATCAGAATAACCATCACACGTGCAGGAAGTCTACTAAAAGAAAAGAATACTACTACTGCACAAATATTGTTAAAGATCCACATATAGAATCCTCCAGTCATTGCCGTACACGAGATTATATTATTATAATAAATAACATAATTAAAAAAAAAGTTAAATAAAGCTTACAGTTTCTTTTGCTGCGGCCATTGCAAGAAATCCAGCACCCATTTCAACTTCTTGCAAACCAACAACAATAATGCAAGCCTCTAGTGCAGCAGAACCCAGCCATGATATGAGTGAGTCATGAGATGCTCTTTCCTGCCCAACGTTCCAAGTTCCTGCCAGTATCTGAAGATTCTCTAGTTTTGAGTACAACATTTCTTTACTAGCCAACTCTGATCGCAGTATATTGTCAAGAGGCCCTGGCGATGAGATGTTCCACCCGCGAATACCACCATGATTAGCTAATGTGAAAATGTAACCACCCCCAACAGCCATCTTTATAACTGGGCTGTGGTGAGCAACCCATCCTCCAAGCAGATTGCCTTCAAGATCAATTACTTGGATGGTGCCACTTAAATAGCCAACCCACAGTCGTGTTCCATGAGCACAGAGACATTGAACAGAAGAAGGATGATGATTGAACTCGTGTAAACGATTTCCATTTCCATCCCACTGAACTAACATGCCATTTGCGCCTCCAGTCCATATAATTCCATCTGTAGATATGGCCATTGCTTCTGTTCGACGATAGTCGTCTCCAAATGCTCCCTTAGCAGCGACTCTACGAACGGCATCAGCTGCTCCCATCAAAGCATTACGTGAGCGTTGAAAAAAACTAATGGGTCCTTGGGACTTTTCCTTTTTTGATGTGGAAACAAATTTTATCTTCATCTCATCCTCTACATATGTGTCCTGTGCATACGAGATATCAACACGGAGATCAACCTGACCATCTATTCCAAATACCTTTAACAGTTCCTTTGTGCGAGAGTCCCTGTGATGGGAGTGACAAAAAAGAGGGAAAACACGTGAAACACTAAATGGGAACAAAATCCCTCACAAGAAATGACTCTGACCTTTCCTAGAATGATGCTGAACTGAAGAAGTGATGAAATAACAACTTACCACAGTGCAAATGACAGATATCCACCACTCCACACTTTTCCCCTCGAGTTATCAGACAACAAATACTTTACATCTGAAGCTGGTAGGGAACACACACCACCAACAGTGACCTGACTTCTGAGGTCAACATAAGACCTCTCAACTAATAGTGCAGCAATGTGTCTTTCTTCCGCAGTCAGGGAAAGAGATTTATCAATCGCTTCCCAAGGCCATGCCTTAATAACACCACCTTCAAAACCAGTCCACAGATCACCTAAAAACAGAATGGAAATTTTAGCTTTATAATTCAAAGAATTTAAGATCATTAGCATACATATTGCTACTAGCTAATGACAGTAGCATCAACAAACACTCCAAAACAAAAGATGCTAATGCATAATGATGCCAAGCGACAAACTTGGAATCATGTACAAACCAATCAGCATTCATAGATGGATCCATCAAGGGTTGGGGAACATCTGCATTGCAGTACTATTGCTATCTTGAAAGACCAGGACAGAATTATTCTCGGGGTTGACTCTCTATATCTGGAAAGTTGGGGATGGCTTTTCACAGAAACTGCCAGATGTTTACTCTATGTTGATCAGCTTTTGTTTCTTTTCTCTTTATTTTGCTTTCTTGGAGACACATTACCACCTCTTTATTTTTATAGAGGTCGTGGCATTCCATCTCCCTCCAACCCAGAGTTTAACACTGACAATTAATAAAATTATAGGGGTGTGTTCCCACCTTTCCTCAGGAAAAAAAAAATTCTGAGGAATCAAGACGAAGACATGTTTAAAGATGGACCAAATTTATATAAAGACACAGATTGGATTGGAAGCAATTCTTACTAATCAACCATGCCTAGAATTAACTGGAACCGTAAACCCCAAGGAGGAAACACACTCAAATAGCTTCTTCCCAGCCACACCACTGAAGCATAAAAACAACCGGCAACAACTGACACAATCCATATTGTCCTTCTCTTGGGCATTAGGTGACTTTCTTCCTATTTTTATTCTAATTTCTACATTCATCGTCCAGTGCTTTTCAATGCGATCAAAAGGGAATTGCATTGCATCATCTTCATGCAACTAATCATATACACTGTAGACAATATTCTTCAAAACATGCAAAAGTCAATATATACAAATCGAAAACACACCAATCAAGCAAGCACAACAACTCCCAATAAAACAGAATCACTCACAACCCACCATAAGAAGTCATCGCCATAGCCAAAACCGGCGTCCGGTGCGCCTGCCAAGCCAACGCCATCTCCGGCTTGTCCATCCTCCACGACCGAATCTTCCCGTCCTTGTGCCCGCTCCACACCAACCCGCTCGCCCTGTCCGCCACCAAACAAACCGTCGGCGACGTCTGCGACGACTCCACGAAGGGCGCGGCCTCATCGTCCCCTCCGATCCCCCCCGCCCCGCCGCCATACACGTCCTCGATCCTCCAAACCCTCACCCCGTTCTCCTTCCCGGCCCAGATCCGGCCCGAGGCGCAGGCGACCGTCCGCAGGAACGACCCCGCCTGAGTCTCCCGCGGCGGGCGCGGCCTCAGCTCGAGCGACGGGGGACGGCCGGGGTGGACGGCGGCGCGGAGGGGGAGCTTGAAGATCCCCTTCCCGCCGCCGCTCCCGATGAACTCCGGGAGGGCGGCGGCGACGTGGGCGTCATCGTCGGCGGAGTCGGAGGAGGAAGAGAAGGAGGAGAGGGGGTGAAAGGGGTTAAAGGCGGCGGCGGCGGCGTTTTCTGGTCCGTCTCCGTGGGCTTCTTGCATCATTATCTCCTCTGAATCGATGGAACTTTTTTTTTGGGGGGGGGGGGGGGGGGGGTGTTATTAAATTTTAATAATTTATGAGGAGGGGATTTGGGAGAGTTGTCAGAGAAAAGCGCGGGTAATGGATCTAGGGCACCGTGGACAGGCGACAGGGATCTGGTCTCTCTTTGTCTTGATTTTTATTACGTTATTATCACATTATCACATTTATAATTGTTGTAAAAAAAAATCATTTACAATCACAAGTTTGGATCCATAAACTTGGGTCTTTTTTTTTAAAAGAAAAAATAATTTTAAATATAAAAAAAGAAAAATTAATTTTAAATATTTTTTTCAAAACCATGTTGTCTAGGAACAATTTTAAAATATGTTTGAACATTTTTTGTTATAGGTAATATGTATTTGGACCTCCTGGAGTTTTTGAAACCCACATAAACACCCCCTTAGTTTAAAAACATGCACTTACATCCCTTGCCATTATATTTTTTTAGTAAGATGTGACAAAATAATTTAAAATTATTGTTTTATCCTTAACTATCTAAATATTTATAGAAAAAATCAATTAATTAATTCCATATATGTTTTATGAATATTAACTTATACAATAATTAATTCTTCAAATTCGTTTGAATGCATTTTTGTGAAAATTAAATCACATAATAATTAATTAAAAAGTAAAAATAACCTACAAAAAGTGAAAACATAATAAAGATTTAATTAAAATAGTAAAAACATATTTTTATCTCATCTTAATAAAAAAATCAAATTGTAGGAGTGTAATTACATATTTTTGAACTATAAGGGTGTTTCTGCAGGTTTAGAAAATTTCAGGGGTCCAAACGCATTTTACCCTTTAACTTTCTACGTTGATTAATAGATCACCAACTCCACCGGTATAATACTATAATGAAATCAGTAAAATTCATGAATCCTAGACCACAAGGCCTAGTCTGAGAGTGAATATGTTCCTATCTTACTCTCCAATATCCATAGCATTGAGGAGCACCTTGACCTCTATTGTCAAATTTTCAAATTGTTCTTAAAAAATATATTTTATTAAAAAATTTGTTTCAATTTTTAATACAAAGAACATGCTTTTTAAAAGATAAAAGAATAATTTTTTTTAAGAATTTGATTTTATTAAGCTATTTTATACAAAATCATATTTTTAAAACGGGTTTCCAGACAACACTTTGGTTTTATTAAGTTATTTACCCTTTAAGTATTTTTACTAGATTTCTTGACTAACCTGCTTTATTTTTAAAGGTTTTTTTGTGTGTAATATATACACTTTCAAATACATGATACATATATTTTTTTATATCATTGCAAATAAACCAATTAATTACATCGTTCAAATCTTTCAAAATATTTCTCGATATAAAAAATGGAGCCTAGTTTATAGCGTCTTATCACATTGTATGACATTGAAATTTTTTCTATTTTTTAAAAAAAGAAAAAATATATATACCCCGTGAAAAATCAGCGAAATCTAGATAACCTTCTCAAAAATTAGTATATTCATGTAACACCTTGTAATTTATCATGAAATTTAAATAAAAAAAACCCTATTGTTACCCTTTTTAACCCGACCAATGGTTAATTTAAACCACACATGAAAATTTCCAACTATACCCTCATCACTATCAAATCTAACAGGGAACAACACAACACACAAATAGTGTGCACCTCTTCCCCTACCGCGGCGGCGCGTCTCTTCCCCCGACGCCGACGAGTTCTCTTCAACCCGACGTTGACGAAATCCTTTCTCCCCCTCCCTGTACCTTCAATACAGTCTCCTCCTCCTCCTCCTCCTCCATTGAATGAAATCTCCTCTGCTTGAATTACTTCTTATCATAGTAACAAGTTCGTGTACGGTAAATATTCGGCCGGTGTCATGTTCGATACGGTACATGTACATTCGTAAATCATACGGGATAAATACGAAAAAGTACGGGGATAATTAGACTATTTTCTAGATAATTTAAGCCATTAATATGTATTAATGAATTTAATATGCATGATGTTCGGTACGGCACGTTTTATACATTTGATGTCTAATCAGAGTACTTTAACGAATATTCGAAAAAGTACGGAGTTCTTATATCTCATATGAAAGTATTGATTTTATTAAGATTTAGGCTGCGTTTGGATGTGAGATTGAAATGTTAAAATTCTTAAGATCTTGTGTTTCAAACTTAGTTTTTAAAAATCATTGTTTTATTAGCTTTTCCACTATAAGATTTTTTTGGTCTAAAAAATGACGATAGTGATTTGAAAAGCTAAACATTGAAAATGTGTTTGAATCCGAGTTTAAAATTTTTTAGCTTTTCAAATGTAAAATTAATTTAAATTCATATCCAAACAGACCCTTAGGGTTGGTTCACATATAGTGGTATTTGTAGGATTATGTTTTATTAACTAGGAGTGTGATTTGGGATTTTTCAAATGAATGTTTTCCTTTGCCATATGATATTGTTTTTCTTTCACCTTATATGAAATTTTGGTAATTTTTGAAATGGATGGTTGGAAGACAGGTTTATAATATTACAATTCTCCTACATTGTTCTTGTTGTTTCTTCACAAATTATTTTTTTGGAGTTCCAACAAGTTTGGGATTTTGCAATTAAATTTGGGTAAGGGTAATTTGGTCATTTAACATTGTTTTTGGATTTTGTTACCCCTAGAGGGTTTTATATATATATATATATTCAATTCCAGGCAATAGATGAGTTAACGGAATATTCCTTGGAATATTATGATTTTGTCTACGGAGATTGATTGAGGGGTTTATTTGCTTAACCATGACATTTTACAGGGTGTTATATGGATGTATCAATTTTAGAGGGGATTATATGGATTTAACCAATCTCTCGGGGGGTTATATACATTTTTCCTTTTTAAAAAAGCACCATGTATCTTAGTATATAATTCATTCATATAATAATATGCATGTCAATAAATGAGTTATTATTATTTTAAAAAAATAAGAAAACCGGTGTATATTGTATGTTACAAGCATGCTTAGACATATCATTTTGCCATAAATCGTGTCAATCTATCACTTAGGGGTTGTTTCCGTGTTTGGCAGCATTTAAATAAAGTGATTTTGTTTTTAATTAAGCAGAAAGCTGAAAAGTGTTGTCAAATGCATTCTAAAAAGTAGGCTTAATTAAAAAATTACTTACAGCTTTTAATACAAAATGCTTATTTTTTAAAAAGCGTAGAAAATGCACTTTCGAGAAATCAAGTCTATTTAAGTCACGTTATTTAAAATCTTATTTTTCAAACGTTTTCCAAACGAACTTAAATAAAGCCTATGTTTGATAACATGTTTAGATGTGATGATGCTTTTTAATAAAGTAAAAAGCGCAAACGTGCTATCAATTGCCTTTCATAAAAAGACTTAATTAAAAAGTTACTTACTACTTTTAGTACAAAAATGTTATTTTTTAAAAACCACAGAAATGCACTTCCTAGGAATCGAGTTTAGAAACAGGTTTAGAGAAGGTTTTGGATTTGCATGAAGCTGAGTTTCCCAAACCCATTTCCAAACAAAAATAAAAGTTACAGCTTAATTAAAAGTTACAAATACATTTTTGTAAAAAAAATGTCTAAAAGCTAGTTTTTTCATAATACGTGTAAAGAGAGCTTTTTGTAAACCCATTTTTAAATCCACATTTTAAAAAATAACTCTCAAACTCATTTCCAAACGAGATCTAATTATAAAATCAACCTCATGAACCATCCATACAACAAAAACCTTAATAAATAAATAAAAAACACACACACACATAAACAAACCCACACTCCAAACCCTCCCTTATTCTCAAACAAATCCCTAAACACTCCCACCCTAAAATTGTCTCCCTTCAAAGGTCTGCCCAAGCTGCCAGTTCCTGGGCACAACACCATCTGACTGAACCGTCCTCCCATCACTCAAGGTCACTCTAAACGACAACCGCTGCCCCAGCAACCCCACTCCAACCTGCCAATTCTGCCCCCAATTCCTCGTCATCCTCACCCACCCCCGCATCCTCTCCCCCTTCACAGCCACCCCCGTCACATCCCCCGCCCCTCCCACATTGTAAACCAACACAAGCGTCCAATAGGGGTTCCCTTTTAATTCGAACCGGATCCCCCCCTTTTTGATGCAGGGGACGCGGCGGTATTGGACGGGGACGATCCCAGCTCGGTATTTGG
The DNA here is from genome assembly GCA_030737845.1 of Acorus calamus. Classification (NCBI taxonomy): domain Eukaryota; kingdom Viridiplantae; phylum Streptophyta; class Magnoliopsida; order Acorales; family Acoraceae; genus Acorus; species Acorus calamus. Next base: position 7,487,143 of record CM060861.1, on the reverse strand, counting down.
CGATTCGGAGGAACATCGGAAGGGAGAGGTCAAAGTGCGGGCGAGGGGGGTTGCACCAGCCGCCGCGGTCGCTAGGGAGGGACCAGTTTGGGGGGCAGAAGTTGGTGGCGGTGATGGTGATGGGGGTGGTGGTGGTGCACCATTGGGGGTCGTTGTAGCAGCGGATTTGGAAGCACGCGCCGCAGGTGAGGCCGTCGTTGAAGAGGGATGTGCTTAGGGCGGCTGTTGAGAGGCCATAGCCTTGCTTGAATAGGTCTCCGTATCCGCATGCACCCTCTAAAAAATAAAAAAACACAAAAATAAAATATTGGTGTTTGTGCATAAATTTGAAAAAAAAATGAAAGAAAGTGAGAATTTGGGTCGAAAGTGTTTTAAAAATTAAATATTTTTCTTTTAATCAATTTTTATGGTGTTTGTGTCACTTTCTCTCAAATTCTCACCATGGGAAATGAAATTTTTTATTCACTTTTTTTAATAAGAAAAAATAAAAGAGGAAAGTGGTGAAAACTTTTTTTTTATTGTTTGTTACAAACACAAGATTTTTATACGATCAAAGGAAAATTTTCACTTTGCGTCGCTTTTTTTACTTTCACTTTGCATAAATACACCCTAGGATATATATGGGTGGTAATGATTGGATTTGCATTTAAATGGATTCAAAGTTTGAAATGTAAAAGATTCTCAAATGATGGATTCAAATATATTTTCAGTATTTAGCTTTTTAATCCCACTCTTGTTGTTCAAGTTATAGAAAAAAATAACTATTGGAACAAAAAAAACATTTGATGCATGATAAGGCTTGAATTATAAGATGAACAATTATATTTGGATTTGTGTTTGAGTGAATTTCATGTTTGAAAAGAGAAAGATTCTCAAACATGGATCTAAACACATTTTCAACTTATAGTTTTTTAGAGTTGTAATTTGATTATTTAGAAATGAAATTAGGGTAGCAAATATTTATCTAAGTATTCAAAAAAAAAATCATTCAGCTTTTCAATTTCCTCTTGTTTTGTCTAGTTATTTAAAAGCTAAAAAACAACGGTTTTCAGAAGCTGAGTTTAAAACAGAGATTTTAAAATCTTAATTACTCCCCATCCAAACACATTTTTTCAAAAATGTGATTTTTATTTTTTATTAAATAAGTCAGACAATTCATTTTATGAAGGTAGAATACAATAAATAGGGATCCTAATATGTATGTATAGATAAATGGGAAAGGTGATGTTATGTTGTATGGATGTCATTAAGAGATGTAGAATATGGATATATTTTGATTGAAATGAGAAGAAAATAAGATATTTTTAATATAATTGTTAATCTTATATGTGGAGGTTCATCTGATGATAAAAAAATATATGGATATTTGTTGTTGAATTATATTAGAGATGTAGTGTGCCCATCTATGTATACATAAAATTAAAAATCCAACAGAAGATTGTTTTGATGATCTTATATGCTAATGAAATATATAGCCCAAACAGGAAGCATTATCATATACGTTTATGAATGCTTAAAATGTGAAAATTTATCAAAGAAAGGTAGAAATAATGGTGTTGCATTTTTTGTATAAAATAATTTAAATTTATACAATTATTATGAGTGGTGATAAATGCGTTTATATATAACGTATTAGATTTTAATAGTGAAGAAATTGGAAAGTGTAGCAAGAAACCGACATTAGTTTAATGGACTGCATATAATTTGCTAATTAGATGTTATTATAATTGCAATCATAAATGTGGAGATTATAAAAAACAACAATAACAGAAATAAAATACATAATTATATTCAAATAAAGCAGATACCTATATAAAATAATTTTTGTACAAAATACCATGCACTACAGATATTAAAAAAAGATTGAATAAATAACTTTCCATCTCTAATTCCAAATTATGAAACAACTGAACAAGCTTTTAGGGACAAAAAAATCATTTAAAATTGTTTCTTTTATACCTGCCATTTTTGTGTCTAAAGCCAAACCATGCACATTCGAAAATTAAAAATTAGGACAACAAAAAACCAAAATAAGATCATCTCTACATTAAAAAACAGAAACAGCCAAAACATTACTTCTCTATATATGCTTGTTCTACTCACACATTACAGCTTGATCAAAATCAGCTTCCTAGATAATCAGTCATGTTTTTCATTCCAACATGTAATAAAAAAATATATGACTTCATTTAAAAGGCATACAGATTGGTATGCATTCCAAACAATTGTAAAAACATTTTTTGATATGAGAATTAAGACTAAAAATATGACTGTTTTATCAGTGCTGGCAAAGAAAAACCTAAAATCCTTACGCATGGTTTCTCCGCCGGTCATATCTCCATAAAACGTTGCGTGCGCCGTCTGCCACTGGGCAGATACTCCTTCAGACATAAACAACAGAACAGCCATGACTGCAAATTCAAAAGCTGCCATGACTACAACCATCTCTCTCTAAATCTATCTATCTATGTGTGTGTATCTCTCACACTGAATTTCTATGGATTTGATGATGAAATATGTGATATTTATAGACTCATATAGGGGAAGACTACACAGGAAAGTGTAACCGTAGTTTAAATGTGTATATAATGAATGGTCAAAATTAAGATTTTGTCTTTGAGGAGTGTATTGTATTGCTATAAATGGTTGATTAGATAAGGTAGCTTTTAAATTTTGCTGGATTTTTTAGATCTTAGTGGAATTTGCAGATTCAAAGTAAATTGTTAGTAGTATACTAGGCATGATTTTTTATTTTATTTTATTTTTGCCAAAATGTAGTATGTTTATGTATGTCATTAACATGCCTTGACAACTCAATTACATGAGGAAATTGAAGAGGGTGCATGTTTTGAATCTTTGATTTCAAAATATCTATAGTTTAATGTCATTAGGTAGTGTCGATCTTAGAATTATTAAAATAATATTTTATTTTATGACTATTATAAGACGAATTATTAAGATCAGAACTGTTGAGTAAATTTGTTTAGGACAAAGTATAGTGTTAATATATGAATATATGCATATTGACAGGCTTACTTGATACAGTAAGAACTAATGATATTTGGAGAGAATGTTGATTATTTTATAACACTGACTCAATGGTGTGATTTTGTGGACCTGTACACTTGATTGCACCTGAATCAAGGTGTTTTTAAGGAGATTTATAGGCATTTCAATTTCAATAATCAATATAAAAATAGATAAAATGTCTGCAAGGGATGAGAGGAGTAGAAAAAAAAACATAAAAACCAAAAAAAAAAAAAAAAAAAAAAACCAAAGGACCCGATTAGAAAAGATTTCTATCAGGTCTAGCCTCCAACCTTGATCACTTGCACGCAAACTGTCTTCCCCCACCCCCCACATCAAAAGCTTTCTCTAACAACACTCACCATTCCACTATGCAATGCCTCCCCATAGGTTGTTGAAATAGAATGTGCTACCCTTGAAAATAATTGCATTGCATTCAATCAAATTGCCCACACACACGCCGAAAATGATAGAGAGCATCACCTTCTCCGACTTTGTTGTCATCCTTCTTCTTCATGCGTGCAGCCATCTCCCAAAATTCTTCCATCGAGCGAAAATGGAAGCTCTTGTTAGGTAGCCTGCCCGCAGTGCACCGTAGGTGTGGCACCATCAGACAGTCGCAAAAAGATTGGAAAATTCGCTCTTTAAGAATGTCACCACACCGCTAGACATGACATAGAGAGGTGCGACCAAGTTCAGTCGTCGCTTAACAAGAGAAACTCAAGTGTGGGGGAGCATACGAAAACAACCTGAATCAAGATTGGTCATGAATGACATATATGTCATAAACATTTATGACATTTTCAATCTTAATTTTTTAATTGATTGAAGGTTATTAATTCTTTGAAGGAAAAGTGTCATCCATCAAATATGAGATTCCCATAAATATATAAAATACAAATTTTGTTTAAGTTGACCAACCACATTTGTTGTTGCTGTGGAGGTTGGATTATAATCTTGGATAATGAAACATTATTTTTAAAAAGTATCTTGAAAATATTACTCAAAACAATATTTTAACAGATGACTATAGAGAATACAAAAATTATCAAAATTTATTAGCCAAAATAATTTCAAGTATTTTTTTTTTCATTGTTGACTTGCTGTTTAGGTCCTTCAACTATTTTAGCACATTAAAAATATTTCTACATAAAGATATGGGAGAATAGAAGAGGAATAGATGATAATAAGATAAATAAAAAAGTTGTTTGTTGTAAGGAATAAAATGGTATAGCTATGTCAGAATATGTAAGAATAAGCTCACATTGATATTTTAGGTCTTCCTCTGGAATTGTGTTATTCTATCCAATTTATTAGTTTTAAAGAGGGTTACATGTCAAATTACATGTCACAACATTTATTAAATCACGAGACTCGTATGTCAAATCAATATTTTAACTTTTAAATGAATTTTATTCTACCTATGCAACCAGTGGCTTAGTATGTAGCAAGTTATTTCCATAAAGTCAATCAACTTTCTCCACATCCCTATGGTCGCCTCTCTTAAGGTGCGTAGCATCAAACAACAAACATCATTTTAGTCATAAAAGAATCAGTTGGATCCTTTCTCTCACATCTCATTCTTAATTATCAACTAAACAACAAAACTTTATTATTACATTTCTCAATTTAAATAACTAAAAACACAACAAAATAAAAAATGATTTATTCTTTACTTATACCGGAATAGTTATCTATCCTAGAATAACTTACATGGCTACCCAAACAGGAGCAACAAGAATAAACTGGATTACTTTCAGATGTTTTCATTCAATTATCATTTTTATTCTTATATTAGAAAATAAAAATACATTAATTTTATCATTATTCATATTTATCAAAAAATGAATAAAAAATTAAACGTTATTCAAACAAAAAAGTTTTCATTTCCATTTCTAAATCAAAACAATTGTCTATATTTTATCTCAATTTTTCACTAACAACCCCCCCCCCCCCCCCAATCCCCTTAATTAGTTAGCATTGACTCTCATTTGCTGTTATTTGCTTATACTCTCATTGACTAACCCACCACTTATCCCCAACTTTAGCCTTAATTTATCATATGCTTATACTGTCATATGCTTATCCCCACCATACAGTCTCATGCTTTTCAAGACAACTTTAGCCTTAATTTATCATATGCTTATACTGTCGTATGTTCATTGACTATCCATCCGCAACTTTAGCCTTACTTATACTGTTATTTGTTTAATTTATCCAATGAATTATCATGCATAACATATGCAGATTTCCAATAAAATTGTAGTGCAAACAAAAAACTTTGATTACATCCATGCAAAATATTGATACCTTATGATGATTCCAATTGAAATCACAGGCATGAAAAGTTAAAGCAGCTCAAAAAAGTAAGGTTGGCCATTGAGAGACAAACCACCAGAGAGATTTTAACTACAAGTTACATTGAAAATGATACAACATTTATATAAAGGCTACAAGAACTCACGCAGGTTCACCAAGAATGAAATGTGCATGATTGGGGATAAAAGGTCATCCCCTTTCATATCAAGAACTTACATAAGAATCCCCAGAAAAATGTCAAAATGAACAGGAATACCTGGGACTGATGAATCTCAAAACCCTTTTTTGGTTTGTTGGTTCTCCAAGCTTTTGCCCATGGAAGATCACAACATTATGGGCAAGCCATCCCAGCCTTGCAATCATTTTTCCTTATCATGGTGTGTTAGTACAAGGTGTCAGCAAAAAGTCTATCATCTACAGCCGGGACTCATAATGTTAGGCTTGAACGCTTTGAAGAAACAGTTGCGGATTTCCGGGATTATTCGTTGTATCAGTTGATCATGCCTGCAAAATATATCACCTTGTAAAAACAGATTTCTCTAAGAACACACTTGAATTTTTATGATAAATTAGGCAGTAGTTTGAAACGAGTTTTGAGTTTGGACAGCTTTTATAAAAGAAATAATCATATTTAATCCAAACTCGTTTCCAAACATCCCAACAGCTTCAAGTTTTGAAAAAGTGAAAACAACTTGTAGTTATATAAAAACGGTTTTTAAGGATTTAACAAAAGTTTGAAAAGAGAATTTAAAAAGCTTGCCAAGTAGAACAATTTTGTTAGATACCAAAAAAATTATTTTTATAAATATAAAAGTTTTTTCCGCTTTGGTCAAAAGCTGAGACTACTGTGGGCGTTTGAAAATGAATCTGGATTAAACATGATTCATGCAAAAGAAAAATCTCCAAAAACTAACACATTCCAAACCCACTCTTAATTCAAAAGGGATGGAGATCAGGTGCCTACCCAGGTCTCTCAATTAGTTTATCAAACTTCTCTAGAATGAACATGACACAAGTATGTCTCAGGGACATGGCATGGAATGCTTCAGACAGTTCATACATACTGAAAATATTGTCCAAAGATATACCCTGAAACAAGCAAATCTTGCCGGTTAGTAACTCCTGCATGACTGGAGTTCAAACTCTCTTCTTTAAAACCAATTTGTGTTTACTCACCTTCGCTATGTCATACTCACACAGACGTTTAAGACCTTCTAAGAGATACTGATCTGCAGCTCTGAGGAGATCTTGTACCATATCTGGTGTAACTTGACTCACTTCTACCGAACCTGTGTAGATGAATCTGTTCACAGTCAAGATAAAGTCATCAAACAAAATGCATTCATGGTAACATCTGTCTCCAATGATATTAAGTGGGTTACAGACCTCATCATTAGTTTAAAAACGTCCCATCTTATATTGGGGATTTCAATGTCTCGTGCATCCTTCTCCTACAAGATATCACCAAATGAACATAGTGAACAATCAAACAAATTTTCACATCCACCAATGCCATGCTAAACTAAAAACTAGGGATTTAATCCAATGAGGCATACAAATGAAATTTACTTCCCTTTTCAGAATCAATTACGTTCTGTATTTCTTATTTTGGAAGGAAATAACTAATTTAGAAGCATCTTCAAATGTGTTTACCCCTTTATAGAAATTTTCAGATTGCAGAGTCTAGTACATCCATTTAATTGGAATATCGACTTTCTGAACTAATTTGGAACAATCTTCAAATGTGTTTACCCCTTTATAGAAATTTTCAGATTGCAGAGTCTGGTACATCCATTTAACTGGAATATCGACTTTCTGAACAAAAATGTGCATGAACTCTTGCATGCCAGACACACTTGTGCACCCATTCTATTCCCCCCCGTTTGTGTAACGGAATAAGGGAGTATAAGGGCGGTATAAGGGTGGTATAGGAATGGATATGAAAAATAGTTGTTTGTTTGAAGGGTATAACTTGGTATTACTAAGCCAGTTTAAACAAGTATAAGAGAGTATAACAATTCTAAGCAACCCCTAGGATAAGTTATACTCACCTTATCTATTCCCATGGGCCCACATGTCAAATCAATTTTTTACACCTCATCACATCAAATCACATATCAACACCTCTTATACATCAAATGTCAAATCAGCTTTTTTACACTTTATTTATATTTTATTTTTTATCAAACAAACAACTCAACCTTTATTCTTACGTTTTCCAATGAGAATAAAAAAAATACAACCAAACAGAAAATCTTTTATTCCTGTAGATTTGTTATCTATACTAGCATATTATCTATCCAAAATAACTCAATTTCGCTATCCAAACGGGGGGTTCAAGTATCACAATTCACTGCATTTCCAGCCAACTTTCAAGGCCCCAATTTACCTAAAAATGATGCACTTGGGAGAGAACATAATCAAAATCTAACAAAGTCATCTCTCTGTGGGAGAAAAATTCAAGGAATATCTATGTTTACCCGGTAACCACCATCAAACATCGCACGGAAGGCATCAGAAGAAGCAAGCAAAGCAATTCTGTGTGCATAGAATCTCTTACCTGAAATTGGGGAAAAAAAGAAAAGAAAAGGGATAAAACTACATCATTCAGCAGTGTCATATGCAATTTTCCCTCAGTAATAGAAATGATGCTGGAAAATTCAGATAATGGAGGTCTAGGAGGGGGTGGGGGTGTATGCTACCTTGAACTAAAAATGTAACATCAGAGAGTGTATTGTTGTTTACATACCGCTCACCCAAATAAACCTGCATGAACAGTTGAAAACATAAAGAACCAAAAAGTTTACCCAAATTCAAAATCTGCATTTAAGCAATCTTGATTCCTGATCATTTTAGTGCGAGAAAAAAGGGGGGGATTAAATTGCCATTAGGTTGTTCCCATAGGGTTATTTGATCCAAGACAACAGCAAAATTTGGCATGTCATGAACCCTAAATTATATCAGGCATGTCTGCACTTTTTCTAAACCAAGTGAGTTTTTAAAATGAAGTATCATCTTGTCTAAGCATACATATGAAGACTAGATATAGTCAGGAAAATGATATGGTCACAGCATACTGCAAGCAATTTGAAATTTTTAGGACATGTATATGGATACTCAACAATCTTATGGGATACATATCCCATACTGATGTTCTGTTACCACTATATAAGCACACAATTCATGCATTATTTTGTTCATTTTGAAGTATAGTAAAACTTAACTTAAAGGTAACCTGCAGAATTAACTTATTATTCCTGCTAGAACTCACTTGTATCCACATCATTGTTCTTCAGTTGCTCTGAATTGTCTGACTTCACTCTTCATCAATATCATTATCTTTTTACTATTTCTAAGAAAAATATGTTACTATATCAAGGGTTAATGTCACACTTGTCTATCTGTTAAGTTTTGAGGATCCTAGATGTCAAAATCAATTACAGTATATGGTAATACCTTAGAACATCACCAAAACCATCTCCGAAGCCATTTATATCAACAGGTGCCCAATAATGAGTCGCGATCTGAATGTAATACCTTAGAACATCTGACAACCAAGGATCCCATTGTTGATTGAAAACACATCTGTAGGTGCATTGAATACAGCTGTAGGGGAGTTACATAGAGAGAGGTAAAATATCTGTACAACTTGCCTTGGTAGTGAGAGCTTTGAGTTTAATCAATTGAATAGTCCTCAATCCCAAACAGTTGTAAGAAATCTTTCAAATCAAAACATTCAATATCAACTTCTCCCAAATCCTCCTAAAGCTAGGATTAACCCTTCCTCATTTCATGCCATAGTTCACATAGGATCCACCTCTGGATGCTACCATACTCCCAAATCCTCATAAAGCTAGGATTGTCCCCCCCCCCCCTTCTTCTCATGTTGCAGTTCCCATAGATCCATCCGCCTCTGATTGCTCCCATACTCCCAATTCCCCTTCACGGTCCTCATGTAGATTGTGAATTCCCTATCAAACCTAGACTAGACTAGAATATAAGTTTGAGGATAATCCACGACCACCTAGGTATCCTAAACAGAATATTAGGTACCAAGAGTGATATTGATGAAGAGTGAAGTCAGACAATTACCAAGGCACCTTTTTTTTTATACTTTTGAGCCTCCTGCACTATCCACATGTAGCCCTTTTGCTCATGTTACACAGACTCTGAGACTCACTGTTTCTTCCACCATTCTGACAGCTTGTTGACAAGATTGAGGACTTGCTCAAAGACCAGACTGTCCTTGCTAAAGATGGTGATTTCCAGTGATATCTTATCAAGTAGAAGAATAAGCTAATGACAGATTCCAGAGCAATATCATCAGTTTCACTAGTCGAAGACAAGTTCTCTCAACCAAGGAGAAATGATGTGGATGATTAAGACAATATTTAATTTGTAGGAAGATTAGATTAACTTGGAAGATTTGTATAGATTTGATTTGTTAAATTTTTTTATTTAATTAGTTAGGATGTGATTTGTTCCATTGGTTAGGATGTGGAGATTACAGAAGAAATAGATGAATAATATTGTATTATGTAATGGTGACCGAAAAGGTCTCTTTTATAGTTACAAGATGTACAAGCCCTAGAATAGGAAAATGACCAAAATGCCCATGACAAATGCCTGCGGCCCATGGGGGCGTTGCCCCCCAACCCCCGGGCCTCTAGGAATAGGCCCAACAACAGGCCTATACAATGACTCCAATAATTACATCAGCCTCTGACCTCTGTATTTTGAATATTTGATGTATGTAAATGGTCCCCTGGTAATCAGCAGGATGCTCATCTACTGTTTTTTAATTTCATCTTTACCTCTCAGTTTATTTTCCGTATTTTACCAATGAAATTTGGTGTAGGATAGTTGACAATTTAAAAAAAAACTGATAAATTAGCTTCCATGGAAGGATCTTTTTGTAGCGTGAGATCAATTATCTGAGTATGGAGCTTACATTCCCAAGGTCTTATACCTCTTTTCTTTTTTTTTTTATTTTAAGAATCATATACACAATAGTGATTCGCCTGTTCTATGAATATTGGTAACACCACATCTCCCCCCCCCCCCCCGGCCCAATCCCCCAAAAACGCAATAGTAGAAAATACGCAAAATAGGAAAATTTAAGGTCATGTCTTTGCACCATCACAAACAAAGACCAACAATCTGACCTTTAAAATAAACTGACCTGCGGTGTTGGAGAAAGGGGTGTCGCATCTAAAGAAGAAAGTGACATGGCTTTGTTGGCAAGTTTGTACAATGCAACACAACCATCCCGTTGTTGTTTTTGTGTTGTAGATGCAAGAAGACCAAGAAGCAATTCGAGTCCTGCATGCACGAGAGATTAACATAACATCTATATGATACAATATCCAACACTAATAAATATTAAACCAAAAGGAGAGAATACCATTGTTTTCAATGAATATTGTTTGTTGATCATCAGGAGAACAAAGGTGAGCCAGAGCCAGAGCAACTCGCCTCTGAACAATCTTATCTCCTTCACGCATCAAATACAACAAATGCTTCAAAACCTATAAAATAGGACAAAAATGCAGTGGCTGAGCATTAAAGTCATCATGATAAGAAAATCTAGACAATTCGGAGGTGTGATAAAGTATATGAATATCTGCTGACAGGGTGGCCAACAAATTGGCGAAACAAGAAGATATGAATAGATAACCTTGTTACCAAATGGTGTTGTAATCCGCATAATTTTTCTAGTTTTTAATTTTTACAAAATGTAAACCACTATTTATAGCAATATCATACTGACATTTAGGTTTATGAGAACAAGAATCTTATTGCACGAGGAAAGAAACCAAAACTCACTCTCCCATGGATCTTTTCCTCTAATCTTTTCAATGTCTTTGCCACACAATCCTTGGTGGCCTGCAAACAAATATTTACAGTTTATCTCAAGGGGAAAAAAAGGCAAGAAAAGACATAATGACAAGCTTCTAAACAATCTAAGCTACAGAAGAATATACATGATATAACGTGGTATAAAGTAAAAGATCCTTCACAAAAGTTTTTTTTAAAAAAAAAAAAAAGTTTTGAGAGAGATTTTTTACAAAAAAGACTCAGCCACGGAGGCATACTTGAACAATGTATTCTCCATCTTGCAACTTCTGAACTCCTCCACCTTTGATGAAATCAGAGACATTATCCTATCAAAATCCAAAATTGAAGTAATTTAGTAGATGAAAATAGAGTAACTGGAACTAGATCGGAAAAAACATAGAACCTAGATAAAGTAATGTGTAAAACAAACGACATATAACTTGATCAGACCTCATTATCTGCAAGACCGTAAAGAGCAAATGCAGCATTGTGTTGTAAAGAGCCATTTTTTGATTCAAGAAGTTTTAACAAAGGCCCCAGACCACCATTAAAGGCAACACCTGCTTGATTGTGGGGGTCCTGGATTAACAAAGCCAGAAATAATAAGAAATAGCCATAAATCCAACAGCCTGTTAATATGAAAAACAAATCAAATCAGTGTGATTACTAATATGAAGTACAAAAATAATGCCAAAAAATCAAATAACATGATTATTATTAATAAGAAATACAAAAAAATGATGCCAGACAATTAACACGGGCAGATAAAATTACATTACAAGCTACAGCAAAAGTTACTTTTGAGTACGACTTTCTGAAAGGAAGTGTCACAGTGAGCATATAGTCCATGGTTATTAAAATTCATGATTGTTAAAATTCATGATTGCCCAGGAGAAGTTTAAAGCCATGAGGGCAGTCCAATGGGCTGTTTGGCTTTTAAGAAATAAGAGGTGTCTTGCTGGAAAGCAGGCTTATGTGGAGAACAGCTGGGCTTATTTGTGTGTTTGTTTAAAACAAGTAAAATTTCTGCAGAGGGGAGGTCCTATGCAGGAGAGACTATATTTTGGAGTGGGAGCTGCAGAACTTTCCTTATGCCCCAGCTGGGTTTTTTTTTTCTTTTTTTTTTTTTGTACAGCCTCTCTAATCTGTTAACCAGTTAATATATTGAAAATCTCCATCACAAAAAAAATTTCAGCAGCAGTAAAGTTAACAAATAATCATAATACTGCTGTACGCTTGTATTCCCATAATAGATGAGAAAATCATCCCCAAAGACAACGGATATTCTATAGAGAAATGTCAAGTACTGCTTGAAATCATGTCCTTCAAAACTGTATAGGATTGATGTAATTTAAGCAAATGTGCATGTCGGGTTTCATGTATCTAAGAATCTCAGATGACAATGGGTAGGACAATATGTAAAGATTGAAAAAAAAAGTGTTCTGACATTAGTAGCACACATACCAGTTATATAAGGAAAAATGATATAGAACAATCAAACTGAAATCCTGTAATGGACTTTAAAAGGGTAGGATTGTCAATAACAAATAGCAAAAAACTTCAAGGAAAAATGAGTACACTGCATATGCTTCTAAGCTTGCTCAACAACAACAACAACAAGATCCAACACATCAAATAACACTTCCATAGAAAATTAATCCATCCATTAAACTAATTCTTTCATGAAAATGTTTGCATGTAAACCAAGAAAGATAGATGAAGAACTGAAAACAATGCATTACCTGTGCCAACCTCCCAAGAGCAAAGGCCGACATCTCCTTGAGCTGTATATCTGGTGATTGGAGCATTTCAATCAGAGGACGTACTGCGCCTCGCTGCACAATGTGCACCTGCAGGCACACCCATTTTAGAAAGAGGTTCAAACAGAGACGACGGAAACATGCCTGAGAATTATCATCCTCGTACATGGAAACTATGCTTACGAGCAATTTCCACTACATAAATCAATTAACAAAAGAAATAATCAGAGAACCTTGCAATCTGAATCGGTTGCTGCAAATTGTCCAAGAAGTAAAGCAGCCTCCCTTTGGCTCTCTGTACAATTTGAACTGCCATAGAAACACACAGATATCATCACTATATATCATCCACAAATGAAAGGAGGATTGATTAAACTTTATTATCCATAAATATGTCAACTACAATCCCTTATTAAGGATAATAAACTTTATTAACCACAACTTTATAATCCATAATAATGATTAACCACAAGTTTTCTTTTTTGTCTATAATGCAAATAGGAGTGGTAACATCAAGCAAAAAGTTCAATTCCCGCTAGAACTTCAATACACCATCAGTAATCATATCAGGTAAAGTTGTAGCAGAGCTAGAGCCACCAGATGGAATTCAAAATCTAACATACCTCAATAATCCAATAACCGGTTGCAATGCTCCTGCTAGAAGAACTTCTTTCTTTATATTAGGAGAAGAATGGACCAAATTCCCAATCACCCCAACCTAACATAAGCAAAGCAGAACATAAAAACTCCATATTCCACAATGTTCTATGTCCATAGTCCAATAATGGGTGCAAAACTAACTAAACCCACTGCTTCATAATGTATAGCAGCATCCTCAGACCGAAGCATTAAGATCAATGTAGGAAGGGCATTGCATTCAACTATCTGTAAATTAGTAAGTAAAAAATAATTAGTGATATAAATAAAGTCCGACAAAAGTGTTCACTGAAAAAAATTTGCATAGACAAAATCAACTCACCTGGTTTTTGTTTTCATCATTTTTGAATGCCAGGGTCCTCAGAGCCCCAGCAGCTGCTCTCTGTACTTTTAAATCAGTGAACTCCAACAATTCAACAAGAGGTGGAATCCCACCCTCAATCCTAAAATTCAGAGATCAAAATGTGATAAGGATCTATTTGCTTGCAAGAAACAACATGAAATGTCAATGAGTGTGCAAGTAAACCTGACACGAGTCTTTATACTGCTGTTCTCATGAGCAAGATTAGTGATTGCATCTGCTGCTCTTCTTATAACACTATTGATTGCACGAGAGCTAGAACCATCCCTGTGCCTTTTTAACAGATCCACGAGATGAGACAAAGCCCCAGCATCAACTATGAGCTGTTGGTGCTCCGGCTGTTATATCAGCAAAACAAAGAAATTTCCAGCATTTATCAAAAAATGAAAAAATATGATATACCAAAAGAATGTAACAAAACAACTGATGAACCATAGAAGCATAGAATGGCATGTCCGTGTGGACGAAACAATGATAACATACTTTTCTAGCTAAACAAGTTACTAAATAATATGATATGACCAAGACATGCTACAGACTTGGAAAGAGAAAAGAGATTCCAAACAAAGACCAACCAATATGTATTCAATAAATACATTGCATTAGCCTCCATGATTATTATTTTTTAATAATTGTAGGAGCTCTCGTTCATGTTTAAAAAAACCCATCAAACATCAGAGATGAGGGATCTCCAAAATAAAGAAGTAAAATAAAAGAAACTAAAAGACCAAAATAATAAGGCATATATAGTCATTTCCCAAAGTACACCAAAACCAAAGATAAACTGTTATGTCACACCCCACCCATCCCCTATACAACTTGTTGCATCCGCCCTAATATGAAGCTCATCCAACCCCATAGAAATGATGTGATATTTGCCAAATGTTTTCAATGTAAACCTAACACCCCCCCACCCCCCCCCAAAAAAATAACAATAATAATAAATAATTCAGTTGATTTTCCATCAACCAATATATAAATTTTGTCTGCTATGACCAACTTAGTACTATTTCCCATAAATATTTCACTTGATTTTCCATCAACCCTTCTTTAAATTATTGGAGTACCTGTAAATTCTCATTCTGATAGAGATTTTCCAAATATCTTCTTAGTAGGATGCAAAAAGTTTGATGTTTCAAATGTTCATTTCTGAGAATGAAAAAAAGGAAGCATTTTCAAATCTCATCACATTTGGAAAGATTATCAAAGTTGCTAATGTGGAGGATCCACTTTTGATAGTGAAGGTCAATTGCCCTGAATAATATATTGACACTTCTTTGTAAACCAATCGGTATGAAATTGTACAAATCAATATCAATTCGTTCAAAGTCATACCAATTTGTACCCATTAGTACAAATTCATACTTATTCGTATTAATGAATACTCATCGGCATTCAGTACTAATTCATATCAATTTGTAGCAAATTTGTACCAGTTCATACGAATTCGTACCAACTCATAACAACTTGTATGAATTAATACCAATTTGTGGAGCATGGAAAAGCGAGCATTTTTTTACCTAAGATAGTAGGTTCAAAGAATGTTTGAGAATGATGTGAATGTATGAATTTATCATACTGCATAAGATTCCTATGCTGTGTGGCATGGAGGAGATATCTGTTGAAGTTTTATTAAACATATGATGTTTCCTATGCAGTGGTGCATGGACGAGAAATCTGTTGAAGATTTTGTTAAACAAATGATATTTCAGACAGGCTAACTGGAGGAGACCCTTACTCAGGGTTGAGGACTCCATTTAAATCCCTTCAAAGGATGTGGCGCTTCCTGCATAAGCTAAATAAAAAGTGAGCCAAGAGTTTGGAAGAAGAGTTTACATGGTTAATCCTATGTGTCATGTGTTGGAGCTTTCGGCTTGCTAGAAACGTGAAGCTTTACAGTGGACTCCAACATTTATAGGAACTTTGCAGCGGGGTTGTCCTTAGTGATCTTTTTATTTAGTAATAAGAAGACCTCATATTTTATGGGTCACTGAGCTTGTTTGGAAACAACTGAAGAAGGATGTCTCTTCCTAAAAAACTATTTTTTTACAGATTAAAAAAGCACCCAGAAGACTGCTTTTAGAAGAAAAAAAATTGTTTACATAAATTTTAACATATGTGACGCTTCTTGAGGAAATTAATTAACATTATTTCGTATTTAAAAACCTTACTATAATTATCTTGCATATAATAGTTCAGGAGAAATGAAGCATGAAGTTACAACCGTACTATCTATCAACTAACATTAATACGGTGAGCCATCTGAAAGCATACAAAAAGACAAAATTGCTAAGACAGTATTTGGAAACTTTCCTTTTTACGTTTTAGTCTATTACAGTCATAACAGAAAGAAGTTCTATACATGTTGCAGTTTTGCAGGGGCGTAATAGATTTGTTCGCAGTCACTCAGTAAGAGCTCCAACCCATAAAAGGCGTCCACCCATCTTCTGAGCTTTTGTTCACAATCACACAGTAACATCTCCAACCCATCAAAGCAAACATCGATAATTCCTTCAATCATAATCAGTAATCATCCAACACTTTCAAGTTACTAGGAGAAAAAGAAAAAGATCCAATCCCTTCAATCTCGAGTTAGCTAAACAGATATGCACATGCCAAAGGGATTGATTGCAAGTCCAATATAAAAATCAAGTCTTTGTTTTGTTTCTTACTTTCACTACTTAATTCACGGAGTTCATATTCTATGAATAAAAACAACATCAAATACAAAAAACAAACAAAGTACACAGTTGATCCAAACAAAATCAGAAAAAAGTGAAAAAGGAAACCTTAACAGCAAGAAGCCCCAGAGCGAACGCACTCCCCTTCTCGACGTCATGCTCGTACGGCCTGGCAGTCCTATCGCCGTCCATCAGAACCGGAGGCGCCTGCAGGTGCTTCACCAGCGCCGGCACCGCCCCTCCTTCAACGATGAGATTCACCATCTCCTCTGAATACAATCAACGAAAAACAAAAATCACCACAAACCGAGACACAAAACAAAAACAGAAATTCAAAAGCCGAAGTTTTACCGTTCTTTGCGAGCTCGGCGAGAACGTGAACGGCGCGCTTGGCGGCAGATCGATCGGACTCGGACCACGAGAAGGCCAAAACGAGGATCTGGACCTGGGCCCTGACCTCCTTCGAAAGGGCCTCCTCCGACGAGGGGGCCAGGCCGGAGTAGCAGATCGACCCCGCCGGATCCTCACCGGAGCGACGGTGGTGGCTCTGGTGGTCGTGGTGGCACAGATCAAGGTCATCCTCGTCGTCCTCATCGCCTGCTCCGGCGCCGGACATCTCCGCCGCGAAAGCATCGGAGGAGGATTCCGCCTCCAGCTTCCGCTTCTGTCCCTTCCGTTCGTGTTGGCTCTGCTGGTGCTTCCACTGCTCCGGCTCCATGAGAGAGAGAGAGAGAGAGAGAGAGAGAGCGAGAGGCGTTATGAGGGGGAGGGGGAGGGGGAGGGGGAGGGTATTTTGGGAAATAAAGGGAACAAAATAGGGGAAGTGAGTGAGCGATTTTGGTGTTGTCGGTTTTTTTAATGGGTGGATTTTGGTTTTGGAGGGACTGAATTTCTAAAGAACCGCCATTAATTTTAGCTTTTTTTTCTTTTTTATTTATTTTGGGTGTCAGATCCAATTTTGTGATTTTTGTCTGCTTTTTGGGGTTTTAAAAAGGAAAGTCAAAATGGCTTCGAAACATTCACGAGGGGGGTTCCAACCCCATATCGAAATGTTTATTCAATGTTAAATTGTTTTATTCAAAAATCTCTCAAACTATTTTTTCGAAACTATATCAAATCAATAAAAATTTCAAATTTTACTTAAATTACGGAGATTAAAACGTTTATTCAAATTTTTAAAAAAATATATACTCTAAAAAATCTTTTACCGATAAGAAGTTATTTTGAAAAATTTTATAGAAAAAAAATGATATTATCTATTATAATTTTTAAACACTCACCATCTTTAAAAATTTTACATCATCATCTAATTTAAAAATAATATCAATAAAAGAAATAATTTTTATTTGAAAATGATTTACAAATTTTACATTTTTGTAAGTACTATAAAAAATATTAACATTGTCAAAATTTTCATTCATAAATTTACTAGATTTGTTTTTATAAAGTTTTTCTAAATTTTTATTTATTATATCTTATAGATGTAATACATAATTTTTTTTTATGATTAAACATATATAAGTGCCCCAAAAGATTTTTATAATGTTTAAAAATATTTTATAACGAAAAATTCAATTTTTCAATTTAACTCTTAATAGTATATCAAGATATACAAAAAAATAATAATAAATTCCGTATACAAATAAAAGAATTTTTTTATCATTGTTGATTAATGTTTTTTAACTGGAGAATTAAACAATTAAATAAATATGTGTGATGATTTTTATTTTTAAAATTGTCTATGACTTTTTTAGGTGAAAATTAAATAGTAATAACATAAGAATAGTTAGATTATTTTATTTTTTAAAATTGTTTAAGATTTTTTTAGGTGAAAATTTTAAAAATGATTGACTTGGGGATTTCTAATACTTAAGATAAATGTGTTTTTTTTTTTATGCTTTCTCAATTTTTAATGTCTCTGTTTTGTTTTTCTACTCCAACTTTTTTTTGTCATATCAGTGAATCACTAGCCAAATGGCATTTCATATGCCTCCAAGTGTTAAAAAAAAATTACTCTCAACTGTTATTCTCTCATAACTTATAAAACTCGAGTGTTTTTCTTTCTTTTACAATAATTCATTTTTATATTTTTTAAAACAATGAATTATTGTGATTTTTCTAGAAAACTCATATCTTTATTTTCTTCTTTCTCTTAGCTCCCATGTGGATGCAGTATAACCCTTAATAAATTATAGAATAAGATGGAATATGTTAAATAGGTGTTTAAATACCTAGAATACTCAAGGATAATATATGTCTAGATAAACTTGTATAAAATGGTATATGGATTTCAATCAATCTCTGTAATTAAATTTATTCCAGGTTATTCCACTCAAAAAATATGTAGGCCCATTGTCAAATCAACTATCATCACCTCTTATGAATCACATGTCAAATTAACTATCATCATTTTTTCATGTTTTATCAAAACAATAAAAACTTTATTATTACGTTTCCCAATAAGAATATATCAAAACACAACCAAATACAAAATTACTTTATCTTTATTTATACTCGCTTATACTAAAATAATTGATACCCAAGAATAAACCATATTATGTATCCAAATAGGGGAAATGCTATTATATTTTTTAAAACAACAAATTATTATGATTTTTTTTAAAATTCTCATGATATCATGAGATATAAATTATTTATCAAATATTTTATAGGAAACAATTGAAAGAAAATGTAGAAAATTTAAATAAAATACAAAGTAAGGTCGGAGACATGTCATAAAGCTTTTAGTCATCATATATTTAGTAAAGTTTGAATATAAATTTGAAGAAGGGTTGAATGTGGTTTAATGTATAACGTAACAATGTATATTACATAATAGAATATGAGCATATTGGGAAATTAATCCTACAAACAGATACATGATAATATATAGGTCTATATAATAATACATAGGAATGCGTACAACATGCGAGCATCCTAAAAAATTGTTTAATAGCTTATATAAAATACATAAAAATTTATTGTTTTTTAAATGTAAAATAGAGTAAATAACAAAGGGCAAAGTTATTTTTACTACCTAAGTTATTATTTCCCACTGTCTAAAATTATGAAAATGTCATTATTTATTTTATTTTCGTCTCCCTTTCCCACTACCCAGTTCGACAGCGTCCAGTCGAAATGTTATTCACTGGGATGACAGAGGTTCGTCGAACTGTTTGGATAAGTGTCGACAGAAGCCCAGTCGATGTGTTTCATTAGAACGACAGACCCGTCGATCTGTCTAAGCAAGTGTCGACATAGATGTGTCGAACCCTTCAAAACAACATGGAGTCTTTTTCATAAGGACTTAAATGATCGTATAAATGATTGATTCTTAGAAGAAAGTTGTTGTTTTGAAGGATTCGACACATCCATGTCGACATTTGCTCAGACAGATCGATGGATTTCTGTCGTCCTTGTGAAACACACTTCGACTGGCCCTCTGTCGACACTTATTCAGACAGTCCGACAGACCTCTGCCGTCCCAGTGAAGAACATTTCGACTGGACGCTGTCGAACTGGAAATGGGAAAGTACGGAGACATGTTGTAAAAGTTTATTTAAAAAATGCAATGACATTTTCATAATTATAGGTATTTGAAAAAATTAAGTGGCATAGTGTCTATCACTGCCCAACAACAAAAAGAATACCGATAAGTGGTCCGGAAGCACTCACCGCATTTACTTCATTTTACCGCCCCTTAATGGTATAAAACAATGATCCCGTTTCCTCACCAAACCAATCCCACCATCAACACCGATTCAGTTCGACCGAATTCGGTCGCCATTTCACGACGTAATGGGTCGGACCGGATGGGTCGAACATGTTCAGAAACAAATAAATTTTTGGATTTTGCACAATGATTTTTCATCCAAAGGGTTATTAAGTTGACAATTAATTCAAATTTTTATAGAAAAATAATTAGACAAATAATAAATAAGAATTCATAAAGATGAATTTTTGTTTGAAAACAAAAAAACATATCAGTTGATTCATTTTATGCAAAAACCTCTTATATGAATAATGATGACTTGCATGTCGTAACGTTCGACCAGGAAACCTGAGTCCGGTTGAAATGGCTCCGGTTCGAATTGATATTTTAAAAAAATACGTATTGTTTGTTGTTAAACTAATAAAATAACTTCTTATTACTTTTCATCCTCTATTTTAACTTATTTAAAAACGTATAAAAAATTTTTTTTGTAAGAATTTAAAGTGATATGAAAGATTTTTCACCATGATTATTGGTTAGAAGAATTTTTGTCTTTAATTTTTAACGGTTTCCGTTTCACCTAAATTCAACCACTTTCCTACATTTTACCATTGCGACTGTGCACAAACACACCCGTAAATGGGTAAATGGTCAACACACGTCCCCAAACAGACTGCAAAATTAGGCGCCACAACTTCCTTTTCAGAGAGAGAGAGGGAGGGATCATGTGGAATAGTGGTCTCGCAACAATCTCAGCCTTCACAAACGACCCCTCCAGAAATCCCATCTTCCCCATCCACCAAGGAACATCATCATCATCATCATCATCAATCAGCGCTCACAACAACCGACCCAGTTCAAGAAGATCCACAAAGCGTTTCCAAGTCAGCTGCACCAGCAACAATAATGAAGAATCACAATCACAACGCAACAGCGGCGGCGGCGGCGGAGGCGGTGTGGTCCCAGATTCATGGTCTTCCCCATACCAGGCGCTGGGATTGGACCCATCTTCCCCTTGCTCTCCCTCCGATCTCAAGGCCGCCTTCCGCGCCCGGGTATGCATTTGTTATTGCTTAATTTGATCGTCTGTGGTGGTATCTGATGCAGTTCTTGGTTTGGGATAGTTGGCGGTATCTCAGGTTAATGATTAGAAAGATAACCTCAATGATCCCCAATTCATTTTGCTGTATGATTCATAAAATGTTGAATATATTGACAAAAAACAAATCCAAAATAAGAAGGAAAGGAGAAGAAAAGAAAAGAAAAGAGAAAACTCGCAATAGAACAAGAGGTTTGCACTTTTTTTAAAAAAATTGTAAGGAGATTCGTTGTCTCCTTTGTTCAGGAGATTTATCCTAAAAAAAAAAGAACAAGAGGTTTACATATAATTTTGTCTATGTCAGGGTAGGACTGCAGGAGAACAAGATCAATCCACTATATCAAGAACTTATAATACAAAGATCTCACAAAGCAAACCGTACGGACTAAAGAAATTTGGGTACCAAAAAAAAGTATATATATATTGTTACAAAAATTCGAGTTGATGGCGTTGGCTCCCAAACCCCCATGGACCCTCCCTTTGTTTTGGAGAGAGAATTGGGGCAAACTTATTTAGAAATAGCCCATGAAGAAGGAGGGATTGAGGGATCTATGTACAAAATCAAGAAATTCAACAAAATAACCTTCTCAAAACGGGAATACCATCGCAATGTTATTACAAAAGTCCCGCAAGAGTTATTATAGTGGAATAGACCTGTTGGGCATATTCTTGGAGGCCCAGGGGTTGGGGGGCAATGTCCCCCAAAGGCCGCAAACCTCCCCCAGGCTGGATTTTTTTCTATTTCTAGGGTTTTGTATATCTTGTAACTATATAAGAGACCTTTTGGCCTCCATTATTGAATATATTATTATTCCATTAATTTCTTCTACTCATAATGGTGTAAGGCGTCTCCATGCCCAAAATTCGCCACCCAAGTGTTCTCTATGTAAAACCTATTGTGTTAAAGATACATTTGTTGCACGTGTTTCATATGCACCAATCCCGAACAAGTAGTATCCTCTTGTCTTATTGATGGCATGAGCCTATTCGCTCAGGCCATGGTCTTATAGGCCTTCAATAATAGGCTCTCTTCTGCTAGAATTCAAGATTTCTCACAACACTAGATACTCAAGGCTATACAATTCATGAAATTTCTACTTAATGCAGGTAAAGGAGTTTCACCCTGATGTCTGCAAAGATGTGAGGAATTCAGATGCCATAATTCGTCGAGTGATTCGGGCTTATGAGGTATCCTAACATCATAAAGTTATTAGATTTAACTGTAGTTGATCCCTTAGGAGAGTAATTTTTTGCATGATCTTAGATTTATTGTAAAGTCCCTGCTGGTTGGGAAAACAATAACATTGAAGTTGGTGATAATCATTCCTTAAGGAAACTTTAAAATAAGGTTAAATAGAGTTCTTCTGCACATTGTATGATTAGTATTGGGGAAGAAATGTGAACCAACAATTATGTGGGTGAACAACTATTATGTCCATTCCAAAATCATTTTCATGTGTGAGCTTTACTGTGCCTGCACGTTTATTTCTCAACTTCTTTGCTGTCTGCAACCTGGTCCCTGTTTCATTATTGATGCAGGTGCTATCCAAGTATCACCAATCTGACACCTCTAGAAGGTAGACCATTGTTCAATAGTTATCAACTTTGTGATTCATATAGTATTTTGTTAGACCTTTACAGTGGAAATTATCATCTTTCGTATAAGTGTTTATTTTTCAAATAATGAGAGGACACTCATGTTACGGCCTTAAAATATTCACTTTATTGCACTGAGTTTTTTTGGACATATTATTTACACGTGACATGCCATGACAATTGTTTGAGCTGCTGATGATATGTCTTCCATATGATTCAGTATTTCTGGGTTATCGTATTTTGCTTACCCCCACCCCCCCCCCCCCCCCCCAATTTTTTCATTCCTTTTTGTACCCAACTATCTTACGATACTGGTTGGATTTGGAGTAGATGGATACATTATCGATTCTTTATATTTTAATACATGTGTATCTAAGCCAGTTGGTAGAGTATCCAGCTAATGGAAACCTGGCCTGTAAAAAAAGAATGGAAAACTATTCAAAGAATGTAAAAAAATATCCAGCTAACGGAAACCTTGCCTGTAAAAAAAGAATGGAAAACTATTCAAAGAATGTAAAAAAATTTCTACTTTATGTTCTCAAATTAAAGAATAATGGTGTTACCTGAATACCCAAAGTGGTTTACAACTTCTGGGATGTTGAAAACACTAGCTTTAGAGAGTTTATGTAGGATTCAAAATCAGTTTCACTATCATATGGAGAGCTCCAGAAACTGCTAAGACTGTAGCAACAGCAGATGGTTACTAAAGACTTGTCACGTCATGGCTGATGACATCATGAAAGCCTAGCCACTCCTGCCCTGATCCGAGACTCCTATCCTCTTGTCATCCACTGCTTGGCATTTACAATACGAACTCTGTATAATCCCCCTTAACACCCTATCTTAATAACTCATTCTAATAAGTCTTATTATTAAGTCTGTGGAGGCATGAATTTAATTCCACAGTTACAAAAAGATAAAACAAGGATAACCACTAGTTCAACATCCTTGAATGGGTGAGCCCTATTCTCAGCTCCAGAGAAAGAAAAATACTGTATCAATCGCAAATATAGGTGGATGAATATCTATATCACGGACTAAATATAATGCATTATTGAAGTTGTGTTTTGATTCCTCTTAAAGTGACAGTAACTTTGACACTTGACATTCCTGGTTTGGCGCTTGTAACTAGGACTGGAATGATACTTGTTGTTTTACATTCCACTTTGTTTCCTGCCTTCCAAGGTAAAATATGGTAGATAACCATGGTATGTTTATGCTTGATCTATAATTTAGCGTTTCCTAAGAATATGTATAGAAATGCGGTTTTTCACAATTCTTTCCTTTCTCGGTCTTAAAGTTTTCTCTATGTAATATAATATTTTTCATTCCTGCATTCAATAGTGCAGTATTTATCAATTTCTTATCACCATTCACCTTGCATAAACTGTTTTAGGGAGCATATAGATCCTTTTGAGGAGCCAGAGTGTGAGGCAGTTGATCTCTTCGTCAATGAGACTCTTTGTATTGGAAAAGGTGTTCATGACTTGAATCTTTTAATTTCTTCCCCTTTTCCTGTTATTCAACAGTATACAAGAATCTGAATTACTAGGAATAATACAAATAATGGAGACTTTTAGAGATATATGTATGTGTGTTACAATCGATCTTCTGCAAATCAGTGTCATGTGTGGGGGGTGATTGTTACCTTCGTTTCAAGAATAATTTTGTTACTTTTTGTGTGAATATTGCATGCTCATCTTACCAATTTGATGTATCGTACTGCTGGTGACTGTAAGGACATTGAAGCGTATATTAACTGATATATTTTGCCTTTCAAATGAGAAAGTAACACAACAAAAAGGAAGTAGCGTTTCATTTTTTTCAAGATCACCCAACATTTCACTACCTTTTAATTTATTATTGCTATAGATATATCCTGCTTGTGTATTAAAAAAATCTACTTGCTGATAGTCGCATTATTATATAGCAGGCTATTTTCTAGGTTTACTTGCTCTCTTTCTCTGCACAAATGAAATTTGCATTTCGTGCCTCTGATAATGCAGGGTGTCCATATTCATGTGTAGAAAGAGCACCTCATGCATTCTCATTTGCTTTGGAAATTGGAACTGCTCGTGCAATTTCCCAAGGTCAGATGCTCCTCTACTTTCCTTTATGAACTTGTTTCCAAAGAATGTGTATCATTGGTATGGTGTGATGGGAAAATGACTTGTGCATCATTGGTATGGTGTGATGGGAAAATGACTTTCTTTGTAGACTAAGGAAGCACTGCATCAAAGTTAAATCTGAGGATGACAGGCTTATTTTATGTATTCTTTAAGTGTTGATAGTTGGTCTGATAATTTTTTTATCAGACGGTCCAGACAAGTTATGTGCCTCTTTCCACCATTCTATAACTATCCCCTGATATTTGATAAGCACTTGTTAGAGGGTTTGCAGATGTCAAGATGTGGACCCACAAGAATATATGCAACCATATATTTTCATCTGCATATTTTTACAACGGTTTATGTGTTTGCTTTTGGGAGCTTGGGGGCCATATCCTCCCAAACCCCCCCCCCCCCCCCCCCTAAAAAAAAAAGGAACAGAAAAGAAAAACAAAAAGGTCTTCCAAATAACACATCTAAGCCGAAGTTCTCATATTCTCTCTCTGATCTCTCCACTCCCACCAAAGCCTCGAAGCCTTGGAAGAACCAATTTTCTTGAAATCCCTATAAAGCTATCATCTATTCCCTTTTTCATATACTCTCTCTCTCTGCTCTCTCCACTCCCACCAAAGCCTTGAAGCCTTGGAAGAACCGATATTTCTTCAAATCCCTATAAATCTGTCATATGTTCCCTTTCTCGTATACTCTCTCTGCTCTCTCCACTCCCACCAAAGCCTTGAAGTTGAAGCCTTGGAAGAACCAATATTTCTTGAAATCACTATAAGGCTGTCATATATTCCCTTTCTCATATACTCTCTCTGCTCTCTCCACTCCCACCAAAGCCTTGAAGCCATGGAAGAACCAATATTTCTTGAAATCCCTATAAGCCTGTCATATATATTCCCTTTCTCATATACTCTCTCTGCTCTCTCCACTCCCACCAAAGCCTTAGCCTTGGAAGAACCAATACATCTTCAAATCCCTATAATGTTCCCTTTCTTCATATACTCTCTCTGCTCTCTCCACTCCCACCAAAGCCTTGAAGCCTTAGAAGAACCTACATTTCTTGAAATCCTTATAAAGCTGTCATATTTTCGCTTTCTCATATACTCTCTCCTCTCTCCTCTCTCCTCTCTCCACTCCCACCAAACCCTTGAAGCCTTGGAAGAACTTATATTTCTTGATATCCCTAAGTTGTCATATATTCCCAATATGAATGTTCTTTTTGGAAGATCTTGGAGGCTCTTCATGGAGGATCTTTGAGGCTCTTGAATAGGGTCAGAAATATTGAATACTGTGCTTAATTCTATTGTTTACATTTTTTTGCTTTTATATATGTGTAAATTAAATACTAAAAATTCCCAATTCCAATTTATATTAATGAAGGATGCACGTTTTTCACATCGTCAATTACAATGAGTTAAAACTTCATGTTTCTCAATTGATTGAGATTAGGAATTTTTTACATTTCTTAAAATTTTGAATTTTTTTTTATTGTTTCTGGTTTTTTAAAAAAGAAATTCAGCTGCATATGCATTAAACTATTATATGTGGAACATTCAGTCCTAAAAGTTGTAGTCATCTTTAAGCTCAATCCAGAAGTCAAATTAGTCAAAAACTATGCCCATTGCAAGAGTAATGCTTTTCTGTTGATTGTTCTTGTATGATATGTTCTTAGAAACTTTTGGATTTTCAACAAGTAGAATTCTTGAAATTCATCCTCTTTGTTCTATTAGCCAGATTTTCCTGCTCACAACTTAATTTATGATTCAATTATCAGGCCATGGTGAAGACTACCAAGTCCAACTTGCAGTGGGTCAATGCCCAAGAAGCTGTATCTATTTTGTAACCCCTTCCCAGAGAGCTGTTCTGGAAGAGCTACTCTACAGGTCTGTGTCTCACATTTTCATCATTTTTTAATTGATTTAATCTGGACTCTCAATTTGTATTGACATTATTATTGGTTTCCATACATTTTGTCAATCAGTGTGTTGGACAATCCTTATGATTCAGCTGAGGCTGCTATGCTGGAATCTCTCATCGCAAAAGCGAGGTTGGAGAACAACAGATATCAAAAGAAGCCCCCAAAGAAGCCACCCAAGTTCTCTAGTGAATTTGTCGATTGGTTTTGACCAGAAATTTGGTGAAAAATGTGTACTGTGTGTGTATGATTATGATCTTAAAAATGCTTTGAAAAATGTATATAGATACAAGTATGGGGGACATATACCACCTTTTTTTGATTCGCAGATAGGATAAAAACCAAATTATCTGGTTGGGATAATAAAGGATGATTATTCCTTTTTTCTTTTTTTGATTGGTATTTTTTTTTCTTGATCAAATCTACTCACTAAAGAGGGGGTAACTCTGCTATCGGTTGGGTTACTATTTTTTTTTTTTTTGGTTCTGAAAGTTTTTATTTTGGAAGAAAATAAATGCCAAGGATAAAAAATAGAATTCTCTTTGTGAGACTGAGGATAGTTATTTAAGTGACATTCTAGGATTTCAAAGGAGATTAATATACTTTTGTTTAAATCAAACAATATGTTCTCAAATTCCTTTTCGTTAAGTTTTTTTTTAGTTTATAAACCAAATTGGATATGAGATCGTTCTATAGAAAGATGTTTGTGATCTTGTAGAGAATCATTTTATTGTGTCTGTCAGTCAGATTGAATACAGATTTTTATATCATCACTCATGGTTATGTGATTTAGTTGATAGAAAGATTCATTATATGCAGTCTGCAAGAACAATTTTGTATACCTTATATTTGTTAAAGATGTTATTTAATTTATTGTGAAGATATATATTTTTTATCTAATCATATATCTCATCAAAAACAAGTTTATTATTATTTTTTTAAAAAAAAAACGTGGATTACACGGAGGATTGCCTCGTGGACCGTCACTGACGTTATTCAAAATCATATTATCCTAACCTTTATAATTTTTTAATTATAAAATAAAATAGAAAAAAAAAACTTTATGGTGTGCCCCCCTCCAAATGTTAAACCTCATAAATAAATTCTTAAAAACCCCTTCAATATTTTACCTTTATGTTTTTTTTTAAATTTGAGATACATTTTAGAATCTTTCACATTTTGTTTAATTAAACAAAATTTCTAATTTAATTAGGATGATTAAAATTCATTATTGAACAGTTTGAAATGTTAATTTTAAAGATTATTTAATAGTTTGCTGTCTTTGTTCTAACATTTTTGATGATGCTGATTTTGAAAATGAGTGTTTGATCGACCGATCAAAATTTTTTAATGAAAGAGTGGTCGAGGGCCGAGGGAAGAGGTCGTGGGCGATGTGGGGTGGAAGTAAAACACCATCGTCCTCCCCTGCTGCCCCTCGTTGCTCTCTCTCCTTTTTTCTCTCCGCTCCTCCTCCCATCGCCGATTATCATTGATTATGCAGAAAGCAGCACCTTCAGCTTCTAAAAATAATAGTTTTTAAACAATATTTATCTAAAATCTGTCTATTGTAACAGCTTCTTGCAGTGCAAAAGCTGTTCAATCGTGCAACTAAACACTGTCTAAACTCAGCCTAGCTTGGGGCCGCCTATCCCAATTCTGAAACTCCTGGTTGTACACGCGGGCCTGGGCTTGGGAAAAAAAATCGAGGCCGGCCCGGTTACGAGAAGCCCGGACTAAGCCCAGACGGGCAAAAACTAGCCGTTACAGTTGGATCCAAAGAGCACAGCCGTCCATTTAGATCCAACGGTGTACATCCTTTCAAAATTCAAAAATCGAAACGGTTCTCTTTGGACCTTATATGACCGTTGGAGAGATCCATTCACAGTCTCTCTCTCTCTCTCTCTCTCTCTCTCTCTCTCTCAAAATCACACAAAGAAACATAATCAGAGAGGGAAATCGAAGAAAATAAACGAATTTCAATGGACGTTTTGCTTTCATGCCGTCTCAAGACGACCAAAACCCTCCCTTTCAACAACCCCCCATGGAAGCCGATGCAGAGGAACTCCAACAAGGTCCCACGGAAGAATCTTATCAAATCGCAGGTTAGAATCAGAAACCCTTCTCGATATAGGGTTCTTGTTAATCTCCTCTTCTTTCTTTCTGTGTCTGATGGTTTGATCGGCTGAAAACCCAGATGAAATATCAGAAGAAACCCCTTTTAGGGACATTGAAACCGTCCCAATTGGGGAACCTTCTTCGGTGTTCGAGAGGATCGAACGATCAGAAGCGGTTGATGCCATCTCTGATGGGGGTGAAGAGGGGAACAGAAACCCAGATGAAATATCAGAAGAAGCCCTCATGGAGGGGTAAAAAATGGAGTCTTGACGGATGGGGATTCGAAACCCTCTTCAGATGTGGAGGGGATCGAAAGATCGGAAGCGGTTGATACCATCTCCAGTGGATGTGAAGAGGGAAACAGAAACCCAGATGAAATATCAGAAGAAGCCCTTTTGGAGGAGGTCAAAAATGGAATCTTGACGGACGGGGATTGGAAACCCTCTTCAGATATGGAGGGGATCGAAAGATCGGAGGAGGTTGATTCGAGACCTTCCTCGGTTTCTGAGAAGATCGAAGAATTGACCGCGCTGGTTGGGGTGAGCCTTTGATCATTATTTTTTCATGAATCTTGAATAATTTTTTTTTATCTTATATTTTCTCTTTCTTTAGAATTTGAAGGACTAAATTGTGAACTTATCTGCTGAAGCAAAGTCCATCTCTTTCCCCGAAACCGAAGTTTCTGCAATCCAACTACTTGGTGAGTTCTCTAGTTTTTTTTTACTCATTGTCTTCTGTTAAGTCTATAATTTGTTTTTTAAAAGATTTTTGGGTTTATTGATTTTATAGGGGAAAAATATGATATGTTGAAGAAGAAATTCATCAAGGAGAGCTCGGAGCGGAAGCGACTATACAATGAGGTTATTGAGCTAAAGGGGAACATCAGGGTCTTCTGCAGGTGCCGCCCTCTGAGCCCCGATGAGGCTGCTAATGGGGATTCTTCGGTTTTTGATTTTGATCCAACTCAAGATACGGAGCTTCAAATTGTCTCTTCCGACTTGTCAAGAAAACGGTTCAAGTTTGATCACGTGTTTGGCCCTCAGGACAATCAAGGTTAATCTTTGATCTTCTGTTTTTTATGGTGTTATAGTTAGAATTATAGCTTTTAAAACAAGAAATTACTATGGAAAATTAGATTTTTCATGGAAATTTTAAGTGATTCCTGTTCTTTTAATGCATGCATCCACATTTTTGTTTCATTCCTTTTCATCTCATGATTTAGGTCAGTTGATCATGTTATATTTTCCATAAAATAGGTCCACATGTAATGAAGTTTTGGTATCCCTTGATAATCATCTCTATTAAACATAAATCACTATAAATTTGTGTTGAGAAAGAATAAGTCATATGATATCAATTTCGTGGATGTATTATGTTATATGAAGGTTGTATTTTTGCAGACCATTCATTTCCTAGAAATTGTGTACTTGCAGAAACTGTTTTTGCAGAGACAATGCCGATAGTGACATCAGTGCTAGATGGATTCAATATCTGTATATTTGCATACGGGCAGACGGGGACAGGAAAAACATTCACAATGGAAGGTACTCCAGAGAATAGAGGGGTCAACTATAGAACATTGGAAGAGCTCTTTAAGATCTCCAAAGACGGGATTCCGTGGTCAGATATCAGTTCTATGTGAGTATGTTGGAAGTATACAATGAAAAAATCAGAGACTTGCTTGGCGGTAGCACAAATCAGCCAGTCAAGAAGTGAGTGAAGTTATACCTTTTGCTTTAATATTTATATCAATCAGCCAGCCCCATTTTCAGTTGCCCCATCTATATGAATTAGCCTATTGTTATTATATACTCCACTATTTCAGTATACACTCTACTAGGAAAAGTAAAAATATATGCATTCAATTCATATGACTATTGTAATTCATTAGCCAACTATATACATAAAAAAAAATCAAGACCTGTGTGGACTACAAATGGGGCTGAAAATAAACATTTTCCTTTATTATTTGCATCTTTGATTTACGGACTTGTTGGGTGAGCTTATGTTTCTGGTGTCCTTGAAACCATAAAGGTTGGAGATCAAACAAGCAGCAGAGGGAATGCATGAAATTCCAGGACTGGTTGAAGCTCAAGCTCACAGCACAGATGAGGTGTGGGAGCTTCTCAAAACTGGAGGACAAGTCAGATCCGTCGGATCAACCAATGCCAATGAGCTTAGCAGCCGTTCTCACTGGTGATTAATTAATGATTGTACTCTTTGTTGGTGAAGTTTTTTGTTTATGATTTTTCTAAAGGAAAAATTGTGATTTAAATTACTATTTGCATGCAGCTTGGTACGTGTAACTGTTAAAGGAGAGAATCTATTAAACGGGCAGAGGACTCGTAGCCATCTTTGGCTGGTAGATTTGGCCGGAAGCGAGCGTGTTGGGAGGATTGATGTTGAAGGTGAACGGCTCAAGGAGTCACAGTTTATCAACAAGTCCCTATCAGCTCTTGGTGATGTTATATCCTCTCTCGCATCCAAGAATTCGCACATACCCTACAGGAATTCGAAACTCACTCATTTGCTGCAGAGTTCACTGGGTAAGCAAATTGATATTATTCTTCTTGATGGGTGTTTCTTTTGATATTAATTTTAGACTACTGTAATTACTGGTTTTGATGGCATGATTGGCATCTGTTATGGAACAGGAGGAGACTGCAAAACCTTAATGTTTGTTCAAATTAGTCCAAGCTCTGCAGACTTGGGTGAGACACTAAGTTCATTGAACTTTGCAAGTCGAGTTCGTGGAATAGAACGTGGTCCTTCTCGTAAGCAGTCAGATACTACGGAGCTTGTCAAGTACAAGCAGATGGTAATGTTTCATCTCCTTATTTTAAAATTGCTGCTGAAGGCAAAGAAGCAGACAGTGATTATTATATTTGATCTGTACAGGCTGAGAAGAACCAGCAGAATGAGAAGGAATTGAAGAAATTGCAGGACAGTTTTCACATGTTGCAATCAAAATATGCTGAACAAGAGCAACTGTGCAAAAAACTTCAAGAAAAGGTACAATAGGAAATAAAGAATACTTTTTTTTTTTTGTTCGTTAAGTTGTATATTTTAACTGTAGATTTATTTGTTTCGATTTTTTTCTAAGTTTCCTTTGTTCTGTTCAACTAATTGATAGTAGTTTAGACTACAGAACTGTTCTCTTTAGCCATTATTTTGATATATTTATTCTGCAACAAACCTTTTTCATTATGTAATCCAGTCATATTAGTTATGGTTGGGAACAGGCACAAAGTACTTCAAATTCGTCAGTACATGGAAAAGCTTGGCGATTGGGAACATACTTTTCTTCATCAAACTGTGTGTTTAGTAACTTTAGAATCCGGGTATTCATTTAAATTGGATGGTTTACAGCATTCTTCATACTAAAAAAAACTAACCTTAATTGCTACCACCACCTTCACACTTAAAGATAGAAGTTTTTGTATGTATTTCTCATTCCAATGGTCACAATACATCCAAAATACATACAGTTTAATTATCTCTATATTTTTGACATACTTATCTTGTATGATTTTACAAATATAAACTTACTGTACCAAATTGAACCCTTGTCAAATATTTTGTCTTACACGAAATCCGTAACTTTGGTCGGACAAGCTAATAATACTACTTGTTCACTTTGACACAATAATCTACCCATGATTCTGCTTTTTACATATTTGACGTACTGCTTTCCAGTGACTTCCTGTTGTTATTTAGAATCACAATTGAAGCTGTTCACATTTGCTTCTTGACAGATTAAAAACCTTGAAAGCCAAAAAGAACAAGAGAGAGCCAGATATCAGCAATTAAAAACAGAAGCAGCTTCCAGAGAACTTAAAGCTCCAACTGAGAAAAGGCCACCCCTAATTCCTCTCAACCACAGACCACCTTTAAGAAGGATCACCAATATTCTCCCTCCTCTACCTCCATTTGAAACCGCTTCCATCATTAAATCAGCAAAAGAAAACAGTGAGAATGCTTTGTCATCC
The DNA here is from genome assembly GCA_030737845.1 of Acorus calamus. Lineage (NCBI taxonomy): Eukaryota > Viridiplantae > Streptophyta > Magnoliopsida > Acorales > Acoraceae > Acorus > Acorus calamus. The sequence goes on along the minus strand of CM060861.1, from coordinate 7,453,960 downwards.
GTGGCTATCAACATGCCGCCGCCTCCTTCCAAACCTCCCATGAAGGCGCGCCGAGTCTCAGTGGCTGTGTCGACCAGATCCCAACCAGCAGCACAGACAACCAAGCGACGTGCATCTGTTGCTATTGATTTTGGTGGGAGGTCTTCGGCCCACCCTCCTAAGCGTCGTGCTTCTGTGGCTATTGATTTCAGTGGAAGACCAACCCATACTTCCCTCGCATTTGATGATCATTCAAGAATGTCCTACTCCAAGGATCCGAGAAGGCGATCAAGACTATTCCCTCCATTGCCTGAGTCAGTGATCGTTGAAGCTAATACGCCGGATAGTAAAACCAACAGGAAGTTCTTCAGTCCTTTGATGCAGCAGAAGGTTTCTTCATGGAAGCCTATGCTTCCAACAATCAGTTCTCTGAGACCAAGACAGATTATTTCGAGTCCTGTGAGCCTCAGAGGACTTAAGACTGCGCAAACTCTTAGCAAATTCAATATGGGCATTCAGAAGAAAGTGTTCAGCACACCTACACAACAACAGAAGCAAGTTAATTCGGTGCAGATTGCCGAAGAAGCAGTGCCTTTTATGAACCAAGTACGGATGGCAACAAACGAGTTCTCTGGAAGAGTTGGTGGCGCTCAGAGGATTCTTGGAAACAACAACAGGAGGAGAGCGAGCATTCAAACGTTCCAGTCATTCATGTGAGTTCAGATGCTGCAGCTTTGTAATGTTTTCATTAACACTTCTATTAGGTTTTTTTTTCTTACTTCATGAGAGATTGAAGCTTTGTAACATTTCTCTTGAAAATATTTGATAGCTGGTTTGAATTTTTTATGTTGTTGAATTGATAAATTCTTAGTAAGTAATAACTCAGTGATTAAGTACAAGATGTGCCTTGATAACTTGGTGGTCCAGTGATATCAGTTTTTCTCATGTGAAGACTTTTTGATGAATGATTACGTTACTGGGTGGCTTTCTTGATTAAAATTTTGGGGTTGTTCATAATATGCATTGTTGAAGAATCTGTATTTAATATCCAGCCTTACAATGAAGATGGAGCATGAATAATGTACTACTAATCCAATGAAACATGGAAACTAGGGAAAAAAATGATTTGAACTCTTGAACAAGTACTTCTGATTGTTCAGTAAATCTTGGACTATGATAAAGAGATACGTTACAACTAAAAATGAGTTTTTTTTCAGATATACTCCTCCATCAACCCTATATTGTAAAACTACCCCATTTGAAATTTTAAAACCAACAATATCGCTCGAATGAATTAAAAAAATGATGTACAATAATTTAAATCCTTTAGAATCAGGGGTGCAACTTGAATGGGTTGAACCCGACCCAACCCGAAATCCGAGCAACCTGAACCTAATTTAGGTTGGGTTTGGTTTGAGGGTTTGAGTAACCCGAACCAACTGATCCCGAAGTTTCTTTATCTAAGTAAAATTATAATTTTTTAATGTGTGATAAATTTGAATTGTTCTCACTTCTATAGTTTTCCATATATTTATTTTCTAAATAAAAATGTTCCTCATGTTTGTCTATTTTTGTTACGCGGACAATTGACTTTTACAAAATTTTAATTATTTAAAATAATACATTTTTTAAGTTTGGTCTGAACTCAACTCAAGCCCAACCCGAGTCCAATCCAAACCCGAACAAAACCCAACTCAAATTAGATTCAGGTTGGTCAGGTTCGGGCTCGGGTTCAAAGCTAATACCCGAGCCCAAACCAGCCTAAATTTCGGTTGAGTTGAGTTCAACACGTTCAGATTGCACTCCTAATTCTAAATAATTTAAATTGTACATACACTTTTTTTTATCCACGAGCAATATTTTTTTATGTTGAAATGAATTCGAGCAATATTGTTGGTTTTAGAGTTTTAAATGGAGTATTTGTACAACTTAGGGTTGGTGGAGGGGTATATATGTAAAATATTCACTTGTAATTGTAATGCATCTCTTTTATATTTCATTTTAAATTTTATAAATGATTTATTTAATCTTTATTACCATTTTAATTATATCATTTATGTATATATAACATGATATAAAAGAATGAAGGTACTTATTACAATTTTTTCAAAATAATTTTTATTTACACGTGCATGAGAGAAGACTAGGATCACCCTAACTAAGTCGTGCATATTACATTATCCATCATTCCTAATTATGCTAAACTTAAGGAGCTTCATTGAAAATATTTGATACTGACTAATCTGAAATTCTCTCTCAAAATTCATCAATTTTTTTTTTGCAATTACAAAGAACTCCAATTGATTTTTATTGACAAGAACGAAACGATTAATGCAATTTAATCATTTTATCAGATCACTCAAAAACAAACAGAGCAAAGCTTGTGCCATCTTGAATCAAGAGATCAGGCCTTGCAATTCTCTTTACAAATTAAAAACATGTCAAAAAAAAAAATCCAATTGATCAAACTTAGATCAAATGATTAAAACACAACAAAGTCACACAAAGACTTTACATGATTTGCATACAAACCCAAACACACACACACACAAAAAGAATAGAAAATCTTGAATTCATCAAGAAACCTATCTACCTTTGTAAGTGACATCTCCACTCACCAAATCAATCTCCACACACATCAAATCCAACTTCTGATAACTCGCCATGCTGTCCATCTTCTCAGGCGCCGGAACCAGACACGCAACCCCTCCGCCGCCGTCTCTCCTCCCCACCTCCGCCGGCTTCACGCAGAACGACGACCCCCCATACGAAAGAAACAATATCAACCCCCCAACCTCCCTCTCCGCCACCTCCTCCTCCACCCTCACCCACCCCCCACCACCACCCCCGCCGCCTTGCACTGCCGCGAACACCTCCACTCTCTCCACCCCCACCGCCTTCCGCCGCTTCCCCAAACAACTATAGTGCACCACCGCCAACAGCACCTTCACCTCCCCGTCCTCCGACGGCGCCACCACCACCAAGAAGTGGTCACACTCAAAACAGGGCATGGGCACTCCCTCCTCCACCTCCTCCTCCGGCGGGACCACCACCAACATCCTCCGACAACCCCTCAAAGGGTCATACGCGACGAGGTCCATGTCTCCGGTGACGAAGTACAACACCCCACCGTCGGCGGCGACGTCGACGATCTCCCCCACACCGTCAAAATCCGTCCTGAACGCGGTTTTCGATTTTGGGTTCCAGAAGAAAACAGAGTTCCCGAAAGCGAGGCAGACCCAGAATCCACCGCCACCGCCGTCGTTGTCGGACAAGATGGCGGCGGCGGTGACGGATTTGGGGACGAGAGGGGACTTGGGGAGGGGGAGGTGGTGGTCGGAGAGGGTTGAGGAGGAACTTGGAGTCCGGGACGGGACGGTCGAGGAGGACGTAACCGAGGGAGAGGGAGGAGACGAAGAGGGAGTCGGAGATGATGGAGGAGGGGATGTGGTAGGTGAGGGAGTCGGAGAGGTTGAAGAAGGAGAGGGAGGGGTTGGAGGGGGAGTGGTGGCGGGGGAGGAGGAGGAAGGGGAGGTGAGGGGAGGGGAGGGTCTGGGAGAGTTTCTTGGAGATGTGCCAGCGATGGCAGACGGAGCTGAAGCGGATGTAGGAGGGGACGTCGAGGAGGGGGAGGAGGTGGTTGAGGAAGGGGAGGGGGAGGTGAGACCATGGTCGGGTTGTGGTCGGGGGGCGCGTTGGGGGGCGGTGGCGTCGGGCGCACATCTTCGTTCTCATGGTGATGACAAACAAGATTTCTTTTTGTTTCTTGTTTTTAAGGGGGCAAAAGAAATGGAATATTTTATTGGAGGACGGGATCCGGTCAATTCTGTCATAATACTACTTATAAATCGGACTCATAATCAATTGTTGATATATATTTCACTTTCATATAAGAAAATGTGAATTCTTAAGTATCATCAGTATCTAATATGAGGTGAAATACGCAAGCTGGCGCTGGCGGGCGTGTACGCACGGCCGTGCGCATGCGCGTACACGCGGGGGAGGTCAGCGGTGCGTGCGGGTCGTGCGCGCGGGGCTACGCTTCTGGGCGTGCGCAGCAGGGTGCCATGGGCAGGACGCGCGTTGTGCAGTTCGATTTATAAGTGGTGCAGTTCAATTTTTACGTTGTCTAGTTCGATACTGATTGAATCCAATCCTGACTGGATTCGATCCCATTTATAAGGGGTACCCGTTTGGAGGTTTGGATTACCCGTTTATGTTGGGAAGAAGAAACATGGTTTTTACTCAATAATATTCGTCTATGTGGGTTATTTAATGGAGACTAACGGACTAAAAAAAGAGTTACTGAAGCTCCACAATAGTTACACTAAAATTGCATCAAAGTAATATATTATAAAAACAATCACAAAATCAAAGACATGTGCGGCCAAAAGAGTTGCGGTAATTTTCTATATCTTTTTTTTTCAACTAAAAAAGAGAGTTGCGGTGACAATTGCACTAAAGTCATATACAATAAATAACAAAATCATAAATCAGTCATTTCAATTTATTCAAATGATACTTTAAAGTCCATGCATGTTATTAAAAGTAACAATATGTCTGTTTCATTTCAAACAAATACAAATATTTAATCGGCAAGTGATAAAAATTAAAAGTAACTTTTCACCATGCAAAAAATACTAATATTCATCAATAGTGCTTTTATGCTCATTTTTTAATAATCCAAATATATATAATATAATATAATATTATATTATAAATATAAACGATATTATTTAATTTATTAGATTATATATTTCAACTTTTTATAAAAATTTATTCTTCAATTGATAAAGTATATATAATTATTTTAAAAAAATTTAAAAAAAATAAGTGAACTTGCATTTGAGACTATAAAAAATTAGTATAACATTTTCATTTTATTTTAGAATAGACAAAGAAGTGATAATCGACCGCAGATTTCGCATTTGTCCAAAAAAAAGTATTTTGTTACCATATCATCTTCATCAACTTGCATGGAAAAGAAAAATGATGGATTCTCAGCTTTTTTCCTGCATATACTCAAGCACAACCCTCCATCACCCTTCTCCATTGCTTTCATGCGTTTAGAGCAAAGGTAATTTTGTAATCAACAAAATAAAATTTTAAATTTCGTCGACCTCCAACCTGTTAGCTGATTAGCTCATATGAAGATCTCGGCGCTATTCATGAACTATGTGACCTCAACATGTGATTTTACTAGGAGTTGTCAGTTTATGGTTATAATTATCTTCAAATCCACTTACATGATACCCCTTTGCATGCATAATTTTGATGGACATAAATGCATTGCAACCGGTTCTTGTTTCTAGCCTTGGTTTTTTCATCATTTTTTCTCCTTTCTTGTTCTCATGAAAATCATGCTTTGAACAATTTTTTTTTGGCTTGTAACAACATTTTCAGAGTTGAACTTGACGCTTGATTTACGAATACTAAAATCTAATTTTTCAACATACTTATTCTAGAAGTGATATGGTATATCTTCATCATCAAATTCCATATCAATTTTTGGCACCCCTCTTGCATCTTCAACATCTTAATTAGAAACATTTAATTCTACTTCTTCGGTCAACATATTGATAGAAGGATTCAATTGAATTTCTTCACTATAATCATTCACATGACTGTTTAATTCTAATTTACCACTCTGACCATTTAAAGAATCATTCAATTCTAGCTCCATTCTCATATTATCCTGTTAGATAAATTCATCAAATTCAATTGTCATCTAGCAAATACTTATATTTTGCACAAACAAAATATATAGTAGGTCTCAACTTTATAAAAAAAAATTATTTTTTTCCTCTTTCCTTCAAAATACTTATATTTGTTTCTTGTTTTTAGGGGGGAAAAGAAATGGAAGATTTATAGGGACATTCTTGATAACTTCCGTTTTTCATCAGTTTGGATCAAATGGATGCAACAATGTGTCACAAAGACCAAAATGGATGTGCCTATTAATGGCACACCTACTCAGTGGATTGAACCGACTTGGGGGCTAAGACAAGGGGACTTTTTATATCCTTATCTCTTCGCGTTGGTAGCGTAAGTGATTTCATCTTTGCTTAGACGACAACAGAGATTAGGTAGGCTAACAGGCTATGCGCCTCATCCTAGCATGGAGGGTCTCACCCACTTGGCCATAACCACTCATGTGTTATATGCAGACGACTTGGTAATAGTAACAATTGCGGTCCAGACGCAATGTGTGAGAGATTTGCAATGTTTTGCAAGAGGCTTATCAGTTAACTGGGTTGGAGGTAAGTTGGACCAAAAGCTCAGTTCGTTTTTCACCAACAGCGCCCGCAAATAATCCAATGACAGAGGAAGATGCCGCTGTCATGCTGATGCAGACACGTACACTGCATCACATGCCCATCAGACTATTGCAGAGCAAAGACATCAAGAACATGGGGCCACCCCTCTGCTTCCTTTAACATGAAGCCATCAAGTTATATATACCATTCAAATTGAAGTACATGCTAGTATTAAGAGATATATACCCACATTGGTCACTATGGTTATTTTGCTTGATTCAGAAGTAGATTTTGCTTCTACCTCATCAACCTTCTTCCCCTCTAACTTTGGAAGAACCTTTCTACCACTCAAATTTTTTTCTTCAGTTTTCTTATTTGACAAGACTCTTTCGAACGTTTTTATGAAATTCCTCAATTAACTCAAAGGCATGGATACATGGTGGATCAAATAAGCCTAAAACAAATGTTAAATCACATGAAGTACCAATGTTTATGAATGATAAACATAGCTGATCCAACAAAAAGACACTTTAAGATTAAAAATGTTTGAAATGGGGAAGATTTTGATTTAAGAGAAAAAAATTTGTATTATGAAATCATATGTTAAAAAAATTAAAACAAGAAAAAATTTATTTCAAGTTAAAATATTTGATTTATGAAACCATATGATAAAAAGAAAATTTAAACAAGGAAGAAAAATAAATCAGGTTAAAATATTTAATTTATAAAACCATTTGCTAAAAATATTTAAACCAGGGAAGAAAATTAGTTCAAATTAAAAGTATTGAAATAAGATTAAAATATTTATCATATAAAACTATACGCTAAAAAAAAGGGTAATGCTTCGAACCTGAGTTCCTTCACTATGTAATCTCCTCTAGACAACGAAAATTGGTGAAACTTGACGAGATGAAGGAGAGGCTATTACTTAGGAGTGGTAATGCGAAGACACCTTGGGTAAATCATGTGAAAGAGATAAGAGACGATGTATAAAGCGATAAAAGGTAAGAGATAAGAGATAGTGAGGCGGAGGGGCAGAGATAAACAACAGTGAGGCGAAGAGGGAAGATGAGAGAGAGAGTATTTGTTTTTTTGAAGATGAAAGGGTTTAGTCAAATGGGTGAGAGAATGTGCGTTTTGTGAAAAACGAAATGGGAGAGAAAAATTGCATTGAAACTAAAAAATAATCAACTAATACAGACAAATTGGTGGAACAAGATATATACCCCCATTATCGAAGTACATGTACTTTGAAAGGTCGTATGCACTTGTCACATTTAGAATCGTGTTTCCAGAATGCGTGAGAGACCATGTGACGTTGTTAGAAACGTCTTTTCTGACAATTTAATGTGATGCCTGAGGTCCTTTTTAAAATAATTTGAATTTTAAAATTTGAAACACAATCATGCCTGCCCAATTTAAAAAACCAACAAAGCCGCGTCATCTCAATTGTCCACGTAAGATCTGATGTGGAGACTGAGTCTTTGACTGAAGAATGAGCCTGAGTGTAACATTTTCCATTTTAAAAGTAGCCGTCAAACATACGCCATCGTTCTAATGCTGATGCCAAGACTTTTTCTTTGTTTTAGGCCCCTGTTTGGATATGAATTTAGGTAGATTCTACATTTGAGAAGTTAAAAATTCTCAAACTCAATTCCAAACACACACACATTTTTAGCATTTAGCTTTTCAAACATAATTTTTCTTATTTAGGCAAAAAAATCTTGCGGTTCAAAATATAATAAAACAATTATTTTTAGAGTTTGAAACACAGGATTCTAATAATTTTAGCATTTAAATTTCACGTCCAAACGCAGTCTTAATGTTGATTTTTAAAAAAAATTTTATATCAAATATGTGTTAATATGTATTTTTTATTTTGATAGAGATAGATAATTTATGGATATTAAATTATGTTTTGTTTATTTTTATTTTTTTTTATTTGTTCAATTTTCTATACCCTATCTTATCATCATATTGAAATCTAAAAAAAAATCTTATCCAAAACTCTATCTTAACTACCCTATATAATTGTGGCCCTCTCTCTTTCCCTAATCATTATGAGGCTTCACATTTTATTTAAGTGAATTGGTTAACTAGTAAAAAGAAAGTTTACCAAGGAAAATTTTTTTTCAAACATCAACAAACGACAATGGCAGCTCCTACCAAAAAAACCAGTCCAATACGCCATGGTGAGCCCCTTTTTAATCTTTCTATCTCTCTCACTATTTTTCTACTGCACATGCAAATTATGATAGATGAGATCACTAAAAGATGTCCATTAAATAAATTACAAATTAAGAATATGATTGTACTAAATTTTACATGAAGAAAAATATCGAAAAGATATTGTTTGTTATACATCTAATAATTCTTAGTTTTTAAAATTTATTTATTAAGACTTTCAAATTAACTATTTTATTATTTTTAGTCAATTTTTAGATTTCTCGTATTCCTTTTGAAATTGATCGCTATCGATTCTTATAGTAATTTCAATAATATTTCTACTTTTTATCTTATTTCTAGACTTTCTTCATTGTGATAGAAGGATCATAAATAGCTTATGAGATTTTAACGTTGGTTAGATTTTTTATTGGGATTTTCTCTACGTCACACCATTCTCTGGCTCACTCTCTGCCGGCAGATTGACGCCTTCACAAGATCCCCATTCAAGGGCAATCCCGCCGCGGTCTGTCTCCTCGACAAAGACGACTACGACGATCACAAAAGGGACGAAAGAGGGTGCATGCTTGACAATGCAGAATGATGAATACAAAATTTAAATTTTTGAGCTTGACAGTGAGTGGGTGGATGAAAGAGGGAGAAAAGGGGGTGAAATATTGGGGGTTTAGGGCTTGCAGCGGGGACGAAGGGTATAAATGTCGCGACTTGGAGACGACATGTATATATGCCATTTTCAGGAGACGGCACATATACATGTCGTTTCCTGTGCATTTTTCCCTTCGAAGACCTCGTTTGTTTAAAAAAAGTTAAATATAATCTGTCTCCAGTATAATTTCTCACCGAAGCTAGTTTTTGTTAATATTCGAGGGGTAGAGGCTATTTTTGCGAATATTCATTTTTCTGGGGTTAAAAATGCTAATTACCCTAAAATTCAGGCTTCCCCTCACAGAGTCACAGTCCGTCTCCAATGGCAGACCAGAAAACCAATCAAATACGCCGTGGTGAGCACCCCCTTTTAATCTCTCTCTCACTATTCTTCTCTCACCATTCTCTCTCTCTCTCTCTCTCTCTCTCTCTCTCTCTCTCTCTCCGCCGTCAGATCGACGGCTTCACAGGATCCCCATTCAAGGGCAACCCCGCCGCGGTCTGCCTCCTCGAAGAAGGCGACGACGACGACCACAAAAGGGACGAACAATGGATGCAATCCCTCGCCATGGAGTTCAACATCCCCGTGACCTGCTTCCTCACCCCGATCGGCGCTGCCGCCCCGACGGTTCCGCCTCCGGTGGTTCACCCACATTGTGGAGGTGGAGATCTGCGGGCACGCCACGCTCGCCGCCTCGCACTTCCTCTTCTCGTCCGGGCTCGTGGAGGCCGACGCGGTGGAGTTCGTCACCCTGTCTGGGGTTCTGACGGCGAAGAGGGTTCGGAAATATGAGCGGTTCTTGATTGAATTGGATTTTCCGGCGTCGGAGGTGGTCGAGTGTGAGAAGGTTGAGGTGCCGGAAATTCCGATTACGCTGGGCGGTGCTTCTGTGGTTCGGGTGATGAAGTCGAGATCTAATGGCAGCGGCGATGGTGACCTCATTGTATAGCTCCTCCTCTTCTTCTTTTTTTAGTTTATTTAATTATTTGTTTAAAATACAAAATTACTTCTTACCCAAAAAAAATTACAAAATATCCAGGATAAGTTACAAATAGACCACCTGATGTTTAATTAAAGGAAAATGTTGTTTTGAATTTTTTGAAAGTATATACTTGTCTAATCAAGTGAGTACCTTTATATAAAAAAATAAAATAAAGTATATATTTGGATTGAATGCATGCCTTTTTGCCTTTTCAAATCTCAGTATATACTATATGGGGGAAGTGAGACTGCAGGAATAACTGAGTGTTTCAGCACCTTTACCTAAATTGCACGTCCTCATGATTCACAGAATGTGACAACTCTCACTTGTTAGATTTGCATGATTAACCATGTGTTAATGGATTTTAGAAATTAAAGAGCTTAATGGTATTAATTATATGAACTAGATTATAGTTAATTTGTTTGTTTTACTAATATATATATATAATTTTAAATTTTTGTGTCGTTTTCTGTGTTCAGGTATATTTTTGAAATATTCCAGTTTTATTTCATTGATCAAAATAAGGTCTTACTATAAGATGTGCCCTGGACCTAACAAAATTTCTGTTATGGTAGAGGAGGTGAACAACATTAGGTAAACTTGAGAGATGTAAGCAGGATTTAGTTAAACATCAAGAAACCATGGTGTAAGATACCAAAATTTATTTATGGATTTGATCTCTAACACAATACGTGGGTGGGTTTTATACGCTCAATGTCACAAACGAGATCGGCGAGCTAAAATTATGAATTTTTCTAGTGTAACTGTGTAAGATTGAATTGTATACAGTGTGCTCAAGCAGCTATATAACTTCTATTCGACTTCAATTTAGGGGTATATTCGGACAGTCACTGTCTGGATTTCCACCCTACAGGGACAAGTGGGGGTATATTCTGGATTTCCACCCTACAGGGACAAGTGGGATAAACCCCTTTGTACAAAATTCTTTTTGAAAAGAATCGACTAGGAATTCAATTCAGAATTCAACAGGAATGGATGCACTAAAAATTTTAAAAAAATTCATTTGAATGCTCATTTTCCTTTCAAAGTCCATAACTCAATTTCAAGTAGATTTATTCAAATAATTTTTTTGCCTGGTATTTATTCAAATAATTGCTTTGCTTATTATCACTTTATTTTGAGATGGTGAAATGCCTTTTTTTTTGGATAGAAGGTAGACTAGCTACCACGATTCATTAATCAGGAAACAAGTCGATTATTACAAAAGGAAGCCAAAAAAGAGAGATCCCACCTGGGAAGTAGTGGAGTGCACTATCTTCCGGGCTAGGATCCACACACACATACTCCCACGTGAAATGTCTTTTTACTTTGTATGTATATTTTATTAGTGATTTCTTGTTTTGTATATTTCAGATCAATAAGCTTTTTACCAATTTTTTTTTGTGGAATAGGATTAGTATTCACATTCAAGTTACAAACATCCGTGGAATTGAGTCTCTGCTTTTGCTGTTAGTTTAAATTTTATTGATGGATGACTTAACCAATCATCATAAAGTGTATGTTGATTATTTAAGCTGAGTATGTTCTCTATATTTTTCTGCTCCCACTGGATTCTCATACTATTTTATAAATATTTTTGTTAAATTGCACTCTGTTAGACTAAAAGGGAGAATGAGATTCTTCTATGGCCAATTGACAGGTAGAACTTGCTTCAGGGCTGTTGCAGGCATACAACCACAGGTGGATGAGATACGTAAATGTGCTGGGAGAGGAGTTATCATAACAGGGCCTGCTCCAAGTGACTCTGGATTTGATTTCTACACTCGTTTCTTCTGTCCAAAATTAGGGGTTGATGAGGTAAACATGTTTGTTACTATACTGTGTGTTTGTTATTTTTGGTATAGGGAACTGATAATGGCGAGCAACACCTGCAACCTTATTTAATTAATTTTATGTTTGCTTGTCTATCTGCCTGTTTAGTGATGGCAAAATGCTTTCTTTTTTCGTGCTGTTATGTATTCCACACAAATTATTCACTGAATTGTATCAATGGCAGATATTAGTACCCTATACAGTATACAGCTTACAATGGAAACCACATCTTTTGGTCAGTTGCCGTTGGTTTGTTCACTGTTCACCATTGAATATATTCTATGACATGACTTTTATAGTTATATCCTTCAACAACTTCCTTTACTCTATACATATTTATCATAGATTCTAAAAAAAATCAGCATAATTTCAGAATCTACCTCATCTTTCTGGGAATGAAGACATGCTTTTTATAATTATTATGCAAGGATTTCAAAGCATAAGAATGTTGCTTTGACTGACTGACTAATTATAGAACTATGTGGTAGGCCAACAGACATGCTGTGTCCATGTCCGGCACATATAGGAAACAAGGCATGACACGACAGCATCAGACACATCTCAAGAATAATTTTTGAATTTTAGGCATTAGTATCAGGATGGACACTGCAAAAATGCAACACTAATGCCATATACATAGTTTATGTTCATATGAAGATGATATTAAGATATTAATGGTGTTGGTAGTAAAGACACTACTACAGTTATATAAATGTTTGTGGTTTTTGAATGCTCACTCATTTTTTTCAAATAATTATAATTATTTTTTTGACTGAAGATTGGAGCAATTCATTTAGAGACATTGCCTCTTGAACAAACGGAGACTGTATCTCCTATTAATACAAACAAAAAAAAGAAGATAAAAATAAGCCGGGCCACTCAACGCCCTACCACAGCCCCCAAACTACACTTCAACCTTACACTCCTTTTCAATTACAACCATTGTTCTTGAGGGAGTATCTTTCCCTAGAAGCACTCACTCATGAAAAAGGTTTGCTATAACAGCCACCCAAGTAGCTCTCCACATATGTTTTTTCATATTTGAAGAGGTATCATGTGGGACAAGCCCTTAAATATTTCACCATCGGAATAATAAATTATGATTATTATATTTCACACACGCACACGCGCGCACACACGTGCGCACTGTTGTGTCTTTGTCATGTCTGTCTTCTATTTTTTCAAGATTTCCTGTATCACCCACCGTATATGGTGGGCTGTGTCTGCATCCCGTGTCTGTGGGATTCAGAGCATGATGTGTGTTCATAAAAACTGAAATCACTGATGTTTAAGAGGTGAGTGTAACATTTTTCTTTAATATAGATCCGCTAGAAATTCTCTTAATCATGGCTGTTAGTGAATTTTCAGGATCCTGTTTGTGGGAGTGCACATTGTGCCTTGGCACCCTATTGGAGCAAAAAGCTTGGGAGAAAAAACCTCATTGCTTTCATGGTACTACAACTTTCTTAACTACTACTGGCTACTGCTGCAGCCACTACTAGCTCTCTCTTTCTATCTGACAAAATTGTGTTGTTCGAGCCAGGCGTCTCCAAGGAGTGGGATATTGAACCTTCGACTGGAAGAGGATACTCAAAGGGTACTAATTAAAGGAGAGGTCACTACTGTTATGGTGGGTTCCATTTTGGTATAGATTTTTTTGGAAGGAGTTGAATCAGTTTTCACTCCATCTACATCTCCCATTCTCTTGTTTGCATTTCTTCAATGGTTGTAATTCTATTGTGTCTTCAGTAGGGTTTCCTGATTCTGTTGTATGTCGTTTTTATGCTGTTTTTGGTTTGTGTAGTATTTTGTTTATTGTTTTTAGGTTTCAATATTTTATGCAGCAAAATTCATTCTGTTTGTGTGATTTGTGATATGGAAGAGCTTCATAACTCTGAATTTTATGGTTTCAAGTATTATAGAATAATCAAGGAATATTGTATGTCCAATTGAGACAGTGGTCCAATATCCTTTGGTGTATATATATATATATGGAGGAACGATTAGGTGAGGCGGTGTGGCGGTGATCCTGTCGTGCAGCAGGCTCTTCTGACCATCAGATCTCTGGACTCTAGATCTGACGGTCAAATCTCTCTCTATATATAGAGAAAAAAATCCTCTGAAGTTCATATAAGCTTTAGCCACGAAAGTTATTGCTTTTTAAGTATATAAAATTTATGAAAAGAGGGGGAAAATTCCATGTAGTCGGTGCTGCGAAGACAGTGAGGTCTAATGAAGAAATATAATGTCTACTTTGAGTTTAGATCACCACTAATTGAGAGTAAAACCCTGGCATCAACCTTACGAATATTCACACTAATCTATTCACAGCTTATGAAATGCATTAATATGGTATTCCGCATTGTCTGTTACATTGCTAACATACAGATTCGCATCCCCAAAAACAGAATTCGCAATGTAATACAAGCATGTCTTTAAACAGTTCTACTATGTTTGAATTTTAATTTTGTTTGTTTATAATTGTTATTTTGATGTGTAAGTGATTATGTTTTAATATCAGATATATATGGACTCCAAGAATTGTATTTGGTTTTGATACACATCTGGTGACATGATAGGAGGAAGTATGAATGAGGTCCCGAAGAAGGCTAAGCCATCAATTTCTGTTTGGCCCAGTTCCTATGTGCCATTATGGTATCATCCAACATATGCTGAAATACTTCCCTGTCAACTACCACAGAACTTTGATGATTTTGTTTCTTCAAGTCCTAGACCACTCTCTGCCATTTTTCCAGGAGAAATACAAGATCACATTGTTTTTCCAGTTGGAAGTATCAATAGCGGGAAAGAAATCTTAGAGTTTGAACCAGATGTAGCATATGACTATTCAGATTCCCTGCAAAAGCAGTTGTGGGGTGCTTTTGTTTCTTCTTCTGAATTGAATGATTATGGAAAAAATCCGTTTCTGAACATTTTTAATGTTAAATCTGAGATGAATTGTTACACGGGGAAGGTAATGTTCCATTGATAAGTGTAGCTTTTCTGCTTCTACCTTTAATCTGAATGCCTTAATTTTTAGACTTTTGATATGTCAAATGCATTACTATCAAGTCTGACATTAATGCTATAGATTGAATATCCAATATTGAAGGCTTGCGAAACATCTACTAAGGATTTCAATGATGAAGATGATCAGATGATTGCACAAGTGAACTTTCCCTGTGTATCTTTATTACATTTGTTCTTTATATAAATTTTGGGTGATTGCAGTATTTCTATTAAGTGGGTTCATATTATTCTGAGATTGTATAGAAATTTTTTTCATAAAGATGATACCTTTGTGAATAGACTGCATGGTGATTCATGTAACAGGATGATCCTTTAATAGAAAAGCACCCCTATGAAACGCGCATTCCTGGTTATGAACATCATTCAGGAAGATCACTGCTGGGTTTACCTTCTGGAAAATGTGGCAGCAAAAGATCCCAAGAGAAAGATCGCGTATGATACTTCTGTGTAAACTAGAGGAAATGGGACCATTCTGTTTATGAATACACTACAGATTGTTCAATATTATTGGATCTCTTCTGAAAGCAAAAACACTAACTGGCACACCTTACAACTCAGTATCTAAGTTACTACATTTTCATTGTTCCAACCCTCTCTTTTTCACCAGCACATTGTTATGCCTGACTTCATTGAAAGTGTTTTTCATGGACCTCATAAACAACTTACTTTTTGATGTAGCTACAGAGAGCAAGAATTGCTGAAGGACTTCATAGCCTATGTAAAATTGTCCCCAACTCTGGAAAGGTTGCACATGCTCCAATCTTTGATATTGTATTGAATATTTACTTAATATTCATTTTTTTTTTTGATTCATTTGCTTTTTTATTCTCCTTCCAATATAACATTCAGTCATTTGGACAAGCATCAATCTTCTGATAATCCAGACCAAGCTCTCGGATAACTTTTTTAGATTCATAATAGTTCTTCGGTAATTTTTCACCCTTTGAAAATGCTTTTTTTAACAACTCTAATAACATTGAAGATTGAAAATGCTCCACCCATTCAGACACTTCAAGTGTAACAACTGAACAAGAAAAGAAAACTTTGAAAATGTAATACAACCTGGGTACAGTTCGGTCTCGCATCTTTCAACAACTCTTAAAGTTTATGAGTTTCACAATTTGGCTCATTTGAACTACTATTACATTCATCATCAACTATAGCACAGTATTATGTATTCTAAAAGCATCATGTAGAAAACCTTGCATATCATCTCCCTCATTGGATTCATTATTGCTTTCCTCATTTTGAAAATTTTCATTGTGATAATACCAAGTGGTGTATTTAAGCATTATTCCCCTTCATAGTAAGTCACCATGAATCTCATCCCGCTCCTTACGGTATACATTGCGACAATCAATACACGAACATTTAGTATGATTTCCAAATGGTGACCGACTAAATGCAAATTTTAAAAATTTAACAACTCACTCGAGATATTCACGACTATTTCTTCTTGGCTTTTGCATCCAACTTTTATCCATTGAAACCAATTAAAAAACCACCATAACTAATTCAAATACAACACTTGTTTTTGAGAGATGGAACATAGCTACATGTCAGAAGTTTGCACATAAATTTACATTAATGAAGTGAACAGCCATATAAATGATTGGAGATGAAATAATTCAAGATAGGACAAAGTAGAATGATTGGGTCATTTTATTTTTTCAGTTTTAATAGCATTTAAGTGAAACTAACCTTCAGGAGGATGCCTCTTCTTATCGATAACATGGCCTTAGACCATATACTTTCAATCAAAAGATCATTCCACTTACTGCATAAACATCAAATTGTAATGATAGGTACCTCAATAAATTCTATCAAAATTAAAAGTTGCTCATTAATTAAAAGGATCTTGCCTCTTTCACATATCATATAAAAATGCATAGACAACCCATAACATATATGTTGGGATGGTTTGCTATCTTAAACAATGCAAAAGAAGGCATATTGTAGTGGCTGTTCATCCAGAAGGACCAAAACACAAATATTGTTGTCCCTACATGTTAATGTTTCGCTCTTTCATATTGTCTGACCGAAAGGCAGGTTCAAACTTAACCATTGAACATCATCTTTCTTCTTTTGCACACATGTGGTATATATTAAAAGAAATGTTGTGCAAACAAAAACTCTCAAATTATAACAAGGCCAGAGAAGACTAACCATTCTATTCAGGAAATAAGCAGATAGTAACTGCATGATATAATGATAGTATCCCCAATTCTATATAACTTGAAACATGAAAAATTTACTGGGAGCTATTTAAACAATCAAACATCTCTCGTAACACAATTATTCTTCTCAAATAAGTTGCTTGGCTAATGAAAACTAGTAGAACATCAATAGCCTGAATAAATAAAAATGCGCTTAAGAGGGAATTGGTATATTCCTATCATGTCATTAAAACATTGACTGTATGACAGTTTAGTCTATTTGAAACTTTTACAATCAAATCCAGATAAATCAATTATTTAGATCCTAATTCACACTCTCATGGCCTCCCAAGTCCCAATGATGTCTAAAAATAGTTGGAGCTAACTTATCTCTTACACATGACACTTTATATGGTCAATAATATCATATGACAAACCATTCTTAGCAGCAGTGCACCATATTCAAAGGCCTAATCACAGAAACAAAAGCAAAGAAAAAATTATTGATTCCTTAAAGCTGTTAATATCTTTAGTCTCCCTTGGCATAGAGCTTTCTTAAGACAACAATCACCGAATGATACAAAACGATCAATTCATCTTGGGAGGCAGGAATTCAAAGCTTACCGACAGCTTTTATTCGTCCTAATTGATGCAAATTGTTGGCTATGGCAGACTTTCCAGTATCAGAGCAAAGAAAGACCGATCGGCAGGAGAGATGACCGATGCGCTGACCGGTGAGGGATGGCCGAGAGAAGGGACAACGGATCGGGCGAGGCAGGGTCGAGAGAAGGGACAGCGGATCCGACGAGGCAGGGTCGAGAGAAGAGATGGCCGAAGGGAAAGTAAAGTTAGGGTAAAAAAAAAACAGATCGGGAAAATCTTTTTTACCCATACTATTAGTGACGGCCGGTTATATACCATTGCTATTAGATATATCACCGACGGTAAAGGTAATGGACAGAATAAGCTCAAGTTGGGCAAAATTACAGTGACGGTCAATATTGGTCGTCAGTGAAGATGTATTTAGCGACGTTTTTGGTCGTCGCTATCAAGCTTAACGTGGTTCTAAAAGATCTTTTAGAGACGGTCGGGATGTGACTGTCGGTAATACTAGTTGCCACATTGATATCAACGACGGTTATTATTGTGGCCGTCGGTAATTACCGTCGGTAAAAGTGCATTTTCTTGTAGTGACAAATGGGCTTACCTTGTTTCGCTCTGCCAGCTGTTTAAAAAGATATCTACAATAAAATTTTGCAAGCTAGATTAAGATCACTTGTCTATGTTAAGGATAAATAATTATAACATATTTAAAATATTCACAATCTAGGAAGTGTGCAACATTCAATACATAAAAACCAATAATTTAAAACTCTCACATCAAATATACAAACAGAATCTATCAACTATAGACCTAGGCATTCATAAACACTTTTAAAGTATGAACACCGAAAACATTTCAACTTTGAAAGGCAGGGCAGATTACTTTCTTCACATCTTCTCCAAATTAATCAGCACATTGTTCTTATACACAATTTGAGCAGATCATACTATATTGAAAAAAAGTAAATCATGTAACATATATGACTAAACACATTAAGTCTAAAAAACGTCAACAAATAACACCTCCAAATACAAGAAATGTTAGATCTCCGTGCATCAAATCCCATGTCCATCAAGGTAAATTAATTACACAAAACCTAGATTAAAAAAAAAAACAACAACAATGAAAACAAAAAAATGCAAATCATAAAGGCCTCCAAATCATCAGTCTTCACATCACAAATGACTGAGACACGGAATGCAAATCACAAGTGCCTGAGACACGAATTACTCATCCATATAAACATCTCATCGAAAAATCTTTGAATTCATCCACAAAAGAAAGACAGAGAGACATAATCAGGGGCGGCGCCACCCTTTCAACAGTGGGTTCAAATGACCCCATAAAGTTTTAAAAAATAAAAAAATAAAAAACTAGCCCGCTCATCTTGTTAATTCAAGTTTGATCCATTATATTTTTGTTTAAAAAAAAAACAATGATACATCCATTTTTTTAAAGGAAAACAAACCAGCCCATTAATTTAAAAACAAATTGGCTCATATTCCAGAGTATTATCCATTAAAAATATTGTACCCATTGCTCTATTAGAAAAAATAAAAATGTGGGACCCTAAAATATCATATTAAAAAAAATGCCAGGAACCCCTTATCAACGGATTCATTGATCACCCACACACGGGCTGATACGCCGATCACAGACAGATGGACGGAGACGTGCCCACTATTGTTGGTCATGCTCCCCATCTTCCAATTCTACTTTGTTTTCAGATATTTAATCATAGATTTTTAGAATTAAAATGAATTTGTGATCGTGCTAGAAAGTTGG